>MCFE01000358.1:0-87646 GCA_002104905.1 Basidiobolus meristosporus CBS 931.73 | reverse complement strand
TCATTTGAAGCATGGTATGGACACAGACCAAGTGCAGAACATCTAAGAATATTTGGGTGTACAGCATATGCCAAAAAACTGGCTGGAAATCAGTCAAATTTGAGCCAAAAAGTGTAAAATGCATATTTTTGGGCTACTGCAGTGAGAGTAAGGCATACAGACTCTACAATACCAAAGCAAAGAAGCTGATCAATTCCAGGGGTGCTGTTTGATAAAAATTCAAAATTTTCACAAAAATTACATCAGATGGTGACAAAAATTTGATCTCAAGTCCACCAATTGTCAGGATTGAATCCAAGCAAAACAATGAAAATTTTTTCACTCCAGAGAACTCTACAACCATGGTTCAGCCAGAATCAGTGCCCAGGAATATCCTAGAAGTGATCATTTCAGTATCAAATGCACGGAGATCCAATTAGACAAGAAATTGCCCAAATTACTACATCAATGAGGGTACAAACTTAGCCTATGCCTATTCAGTCCATATTGATGAACCCCAGACTGTAAAAGAGGCCCTAAACAGCCCTCAGACAAAGTTTTGGAGATCTGCAATGACTGAGGAATATCAGGCACTGATGGAAAATCAAACTTGGGACTTAGTCAAATTACCAATCAACCAAAAATCAATTGGATGCAGATGGGTCTTTAAGACAAAATACAAGGCTGATGGTACAATTGAAAGATACAAAGCAAGACTTGTGGCCAAAGGATGCTCTCAAACAAAAGGACTTGACTATACTGAGACCTTTGCACCGGTAGCCAAGTTTAATTCCATAAGATTGATATTGGCTATTGCAGCCAGATAGTAGTTTTTTATTCATCAAATGGATGTAAAAACTGCATTTTTGAATGGAGAACTTGATGAGGACATGTATATGGACCAGCCTAATGGGTTTGTTGACCAAGATAACCCCCATTTGGTCTGCAAGCTTAAAAAGTCACTATATGGTCTCATACAATCACCAAGAGCCTGGAATTGCAAGATAGATTCTTATTTGGAATCCTTGAGTTTCAAAAGAAGTAATGTTGACTATAGTATATACTATAAGCCAGATAGAGCAAATCCAGTTCTATTAGCTCTATATGTGGATGATCTTATTATAGCCGCCAATAACCTAGAAACATTGGAAGAGACTAAATCCAGCCTATCTAAGGAGTTCAAGATGTCCAATCTAGGAGAACTCAGTTACTACTTAGGGATTAAGTTCTCCATAGACAGAAGTACCCAGACTATCACCCTAAGCCAATCCAAGTATATTCAAGATATACTAAAGAAGTATCAAATGGAAGACTGTAAACTGGCAGCTACCCCAATGGAGACAAGCCTTAACTTGGTTAAAACTCAACCAAATCAAGAGAGCTTGGTGCCATCAGAAAGCCCTGACTTTCCTTATCAATCTATGGTAGGCAGTCTGATGTATATCATGCTTGGAACACGTCCAGATATCTCATATTCAGTGGGAGTTGTCAGCCAACATAATCAGAACTATAGATCTGATCATATTGCAGCAGTTAAGTGGATTTTTAGATACCTAAAAGGTACTGCTGATATCTGCTTACAATACACTTATAAGGACTCAGAACAGGATCTTGTGGGATACTCTGATGGTGATTGGGGACAAAATTTGGAAGACAGAAGATCCACCACAGGATACACCTTTCTTTACTGTAAAGGAGCGATTTCATGGAATTCAGGAAAGCAACCAACTGTAGTACTTTCTACCACAGAGGCAGAGTACATGGCAGCCTGTGAAGCTACAAAAGAAGCAATGTGGTTAAGAAAGCTTTTTGCAGATTTAGGCCTATGTCAAAAAATGCCTATTACTTTATTTCAAGATAATCAAGGATGTACACAATTAGGTAGAAATCCAACTTTTCATGCTAGAACCAAGCACATAGATATTAGACATCATTTCATACGTGAAGCTATAGAGAATAACTTAGTTAGCTTAGTTTACTGTCCTACAGATGAAATGATTGCAGACATATTTACCAAACCATTAGCTAGAGACAAGTTTGAATATCTTAGGTCAGAATTAGGACTAGTCAGTATGAACATTTAGCTGAGTGGGAGTGTTGTAAAAATTTGTATTCCACCTAAATATTCACCTAACTTAGTCACTTAGATCATTACTTTCAAATCCTAGAGAATACTGACCAAATTCCTTGTTGGGATTTACTCAGAATATTTTCACCAAAATACCAGGTGCCCAGAACATGGAAATTTTCAAAGTCGTCCAAACAGCCCCAAACTTTGCACACATGTTCTTGGGACCTTCCTTAGCCTATTCTAGGTGTTTGTAATGCCAGGACCTGGTAAAAGTATAAATACTACTTTTACATTCAATAAATCATTAAGTGAAAACCACATAATCTACTTGTCCTCCAAATCACTTCCAATATCTCCAAGACTCTTACAACACCAAGAACATGTGTGCAAAGTTTAAGGCTGTTTGGACAGCTTTGAGAATTTTCATGTTCTGGATACCTGGTATTTTGGTGAAAATATTCCAAGTAAATCCCAACAAGCAATTTGGTCAGTATTCTCTAGGATTTGAAAGTAATGATCTAAGTGACTAAGTTAGGTGATTATTTAGGTGGAAATATGAATTTTTACAACATAAAAATGCCAATTACTTAATTTCAAGATAATCACATATGTGCAAATTTGTAATTCCACCTTAACATTCACCTACAAAGCTTAGAGAATACTGACCAAATATTTTTTTGGAATTTTCTTAGAATATTTCAACCAAAATATCAGGTACCCAGAACATGAAAATTCTCAAAGTGGTCTAAACAGCTCCAAACTTTGCACACATGTTCTTGGGACCTTTCTAAGCCTATTATGTGTGCTTGCTATGCCAAGACCTATATGAAAGTATTAATACTACTCTCACATTTAATAAATCATTAAGTGAAAACCACATAATCTACTTGTTCTCCAAATCACTTCCAATATCTCTAAGACTTTTATGTTGTAAGAGTCTTGGAGATATTGGAAGTGATTTGGAGAACAAGTAGATTATGTGGTTTTCACTTAATGATTTATTGAATGTAAAAGTAGTATTTATACTTTTACCTGGTCTTGGCATTACAAACATGTAGAATAGGTTAAGGAAGGTCCCAAGAACATGTGTGCAAAGTTTGGGGCTGTTTGGACAACTTTGAGAATCTTCATGTTCTGGGTACCTGGTATTTTGGTGAAAATATTCTAAGTAAATCCCAACAAGGAATTTGGTCAGTATTTTCTAGGATTTGAAGGTAATGATCTAAGTGACTAAGTTAGGTGAATATTTAGGTGGAAATACAAATTTTTTACAACACTCCCACTCAGCTAAATGTTCATACTGACTAGTCCTAATTCTGACCTAAGATATACAAACTTGTCTCTAGCTAATGGTTTGGTAAATATGTCTGCAATCATTTCATCTGTAGGACAGTAAACTAAGCTAACTAAGTTATTCTCTATAGCTTCTTGTATGAAATGATGTCTAATATCTATGTGCTTGGTTCTAGCATGAAAAGTTGGATTTCTACCTAATTGTATACATCCTTGATTATCTTGAAATAAAGTAATAGGCGTTTTTTGACATAGGCCTAAATCTGCAAAAAGCTTTCTTAACCACATTGCTTCTTTGGTAGCTTCACAGGCTGCCATATACTCTGCCTCTGTAGTAGAAAGTGCTATGGTTGGTTGCTTTCTTGAATTCCATGAAATTGCTCCTTTATAGTAAAGAAAGGTGTATCCTGTGGTGGATCTTCTGTCTTCTAAATTTTGTCCCCAATCAGCATCAGAGTATCCCACAAGATCCTGTTCTGAGTCCTTATAAGTGTATCTTAAGCAGATATCAGCAGTTCCTTTTAGGTATCTAAAAATCCACTTAACTGCTGCAATATGATCAGATCCATAATTCTGATTATGTTGGCTGACAACTCCCACTGAATATGAGATATCTGGACATGTTCCAAGCATGATATACATCAGACTGCCGACCATAGATTGATAAGGAAAGTCAGGGCTTTCTGATGGCACCAAGCTCTCTTGATTTGGTTGAGTTTTGACCAAGTTAAGGTTTGTCTCCATTGGGGTAGCTGCTGGTTTACAGTCTTCCATTTTGTACTTCTTTGGTATATCTTGAATATACTTGGATTGGCTTAGGGTGATAGTCTGGGTACTTCTGTCTATGAAGAACTTAATCCCTAAGTAGTAACTGAGTTCTCCTAGATTGGACATCTTGAACTCCTTAGATAGGCTGGATTTAGTCTCTTCCAATGTTTCTAGGTTATTGGCGGCTATAATAAGATCATCCACATATAGAGCTAATAGAACTGGATTTGCTCTATCTGGCTTATAGTATATACTATAGTCAGCATTACTCCTTTTGAAACTCAAAGATTCCAAATAAGAATCTATCTTGCAATTCCAGGCTCTCGGTGATTGTTTGAGACCATATAGTGACTTTTTAAGCTTGCAGACCAAATGGGGGTTATCTTGGTCAGCAAACCCATCAGGCTGGTCCATATACACGTCCTCATCAAGTTCTCCATTCAAAAATGCAGTTTTTACATCCATTTGATGAATAAAAAACTTATATTTGGCTGCAATAGCCAATATTAATCTGATGGAATTAAACTTGGCCACCAGTGCAAAGGTCTCAGTATAGTCAAGTCCTTTTGTTTGAGAGTATCCTTTGGCCACAAGTCTTGCTTTGTATCTTTCAATTGTACCATTAGCCTTGTATTTTGTCTTGAAGACCCATCTGCATCCAATTGATTTTTGGTTGATTGGTAATTTGACCAAGTCCCAAGTTTGATTTTCCATCAGGGCCTGATATTCCTCAGTCATTGCAGATCTCCAAAACTTTGTCTGAGGGCTATTTAGGGCCTCTTTTACAGTCTGGGGTTCATCAATATGGACTGAATAGGCGTGGGCTAAGTTTGTACCCTCATTAATATAGTAATTTGGGCTATTTCTTGTCTGATTTGATCTCCGGGCATTTGATACTGGAATGATCACTTCTGGGATATTCCTGGGCACTGATTCTGGCTGAACCACGGTTGTAGAGTCCTCTGGAGTGAAAAAATCTTCATTGTTTTGCTCTGATTCAATCCTGACAATTGGTGGACTTGAGATCAAATTTTTGTCATCATCTGATGTCATTTTTTGTGAAAATTTTGAATTTTCATCAAACAACACATCCCTGGACTTGATCAGCTTCTTTGCTTTGGTATTGTAGAGTCTGTATGCCTTACTCTCATTGCAGTAGCCCAAAAATATGCATTTTACACTTTTTGGCTCAAATTCTGACTGATTTCCGGCCAGTTTTTTGGCATATGCTGTACACCCAAATATTCTTAGATGTTCTGCACTTGGTCTGTATCCATACCATGCTTCAAATGGAGTAGAATCACAAAGTATTCTGTTATAACTCCTATTTTTAAGATATACAGCAGTGGCAACTGATTCCGCCCAAAAATCATAGGATAATTTTTGATCATGGATCATAGATCTTGCCATATCAATTATTGATCTGTTAGCTTGTTCTGCTACTCCATTTTGCTGTGGGGAGTATGGTACAGTAGTCTCTTGCTTTATCCCATGAATTTTGCAGAAGTGGATGAAGAGTTTTCAGGTATATTCTCCACCATTGTCAGAGCGTATTTTCTTGATTTTTTCACCAGTTTCTCTCTCCACCATGGCTTTAAACTCCCTGAGCTTAGACAGAGCTTCTTCCTTTCTCTCCATGAAGTAGACCCATGTGTATCTTGTATAATCATCAATAAAAGTGATTAAATACTTCATCCCGCCTAAGGATAAATTTTGCATAGGTCCACACAGATCTGAGTGAATTAGATCTAATTTTTTCTTAGTTTTGATTAACCCAGAGCTCTTGAACGGTTGTCTGGCTTGTTTCCCATATATGCAGGCTTCACAGTGCTCCAAATTAGCTGGGGGATCAATTTTCACTCCAGAAATTAGCTGATCTTTGATCATTTTGCGCAAATAATCAAAATTGATGTGCCCAAATCTCCTGTGCCAAAGCATTGGTGTTTCTTTATTTAAGTTACTTATATTGGCTTCCAGATATGATGGAATATAAGTCAACTTGTATAGATTCTGATCTCTGATGCCCGAAGCAATATGAGCACCATTTTGATCAGTGATCCTGCATCCAGAATTGTCAAAACTGAAACTGAGTCCTTCTGCTGTGGCCTTGCTTACAGAGAGTAGGTTCTTGGCTATTTCTGGTACATAGAGTACTTCTTTGAAGGTCAGTGTATGGCTTCCTTCACTGCTTCTAAGGTTTACTTGGATAGTTCCTTCTCCCACTGCATCAAGTGTTCTATCATCACCCATGAAAACCTTCTTAATTGGAATTTCTTGATATTGGGTAAAAAGTTCTTTTTGGTGTGTAAAGTGTTGAGAAGCTCCAGAGTCAATATACCACATCTGAGAATCCTTGTTTGTGGTCATATTTAGTGCAGATATGAATAGTCTATCTGTTGTAATTATTGAATTGTCACCTAAATATTCATGCTAACTTAGTCACATAGATCTTATTCTGTGATTAGCATTCTGTCCTGACTAGATTTCTTGTTGGGATTTACTTAGAATATTTTCACCAAATTGTCAGGTACCCAGATTATTATTTTTCTCAAAGTCGTCCAAAAGACCCCAAACTTTGCACACATATTCTTGGGACCTTCCTTAACAAACTCTACACGTTTGTTTTCCTCTACTTTATCAAAAGTATAAATACCATACTTTTGATCAATAAATCTACAAGTGAATAACATGTAAATCTTCTAGTTCTCCACATCACTTCCAATACTCCTCAGAATATTGCAACACTATCTTCAGTTGTTGCAGCATTTCCATATGCAGGCTTCTTTTGCTGATAATCTCTTTTTTTGAAACACCGGTCTGATGTGTGTCCTTTCCTTTTGCAGTAGTTGCAAAATAGGTTGCTGTTACCTTTGTTGGGTCTTGGGTACCTGCTTTGTTGGTTATCATTGCTTATTAAAGCATTTTCTTCTTCCTTCTTATTGGCGCTTGATTTTCTTAATTCTTCATCCAGGAGCCTTCCATATATGTAATTTAAGGTCAAATCTTCAGTTCTGGACTCTAGGGCTGATACAAGGCCCTGAAACTCGTCTGTCAGGCTATTCAGGATGGTAACTATCACATCCTCATCAGTAGTTGGTACACCCACAGATTCCATCTCATCTACCAGCAGGGTAATTCTGTTAATTAGATTTTTCATTTCTTCTCCTGGCAGCATCTTTGTAGTAAAGAATTTTCGTCTCAGATACATTTTCTTGGCAGCTGAACATGACTGGTAGGTGTCTTCTAATGCCTTCCAGGCATTCTTTGCCGTTTTTGCTCTTGAGCATTGAATTAGCAATTTGTCCTTGACATTAAGGCAAATGCAGTTAAAGGCACTTTATTCTTTCTTCTGGTACTTTAAGGCTTCCTCTCCCACACTTTTAGGAGGGCATTCTTCTCCCATGACAATATCCCAAAGGCCTCTTTCTTGTAGCAGCATCTTCATCTTCACCTTCCACACTTGGTAGTTAGATCCATCCAACTTTTCAGCAGAGGGAAAAATTCCAGTAATAGCAGTAGTAGACATTGCAGAGAGTGACAGCTTGGGGCTCATAGCCTGTTGTAAGAGTCTTGGAGATATTGGAAGTGATTTGGAGAACAAGTAGATTATGTGGTTTTCACTTAATGATTTATTGAATGTAAAAGTAGTATTTATACTTTTACCTGGTCCTGGCATTACAAACACGTAGAATAGGTTAAGGAAGGTCCCAAGAACATGTGTGCAAAGTTTGGGGCTGTTTGGACAACTTTGAGAATTTTCATGTTCTGGGTAAATATTCTAAGTAAATCCCGACAAGGAATTTGGTCAGTATTTTCTAGGATTTGAAGGTAATGATCTAAGTGACTAAGTTAGGTGAATATTTAGGTGGAAATACGAATTTTTTACAACATTTTACCACAGTTGGATCCTTGCAACTTTTCAGCAGAGGGAAAACTTTGTGCAACAGCAGCAGTGAGCATTGCAGTGAGTGACAGCTTGGGGCTCACAACTTGCTGTCAGAGTCTGGGATATATTGAAAGTGATTGGGAGAGCAGGTAGATTTTGTGACTTCACTTGATTATCAGCTGAATGTAAGAGTAGTATATATGCATATACATGGTATTGGCAAGACCAGAGCATGGAATATGTTAAGGAAGGTCCCAAGAGCAAGTGTGCAAGGTATGGGGCTGTTTGGACAGCTTTGAGAATTTTATATTTTGGGTACCCAATGTTTTGATGAAAATATTCAAACATAGTTCCAGCAAGGAATATGGTTAGTGTTCTCTAAGATGTGCAGGTAATATCTAAGTGACAAAGGTAGGTGAGTATATAGGTGTGATTGTAAAGGTTACATCAGTTAAATGGGAAAAGACTTCTGCTGAAATTTCTAGTGGGGCACCAAGCAAAATGAATTGAGTGATATTCTTCCAAGATTCCTAAGGTATATTGGATTTGCCTAGGGAGTTTGAAGATTTATTTCATATTCACCTATTTAGAGGGCTCAAGTAGAGTATTTAAACTTTAAGACTTTGTTAAGTCAGTGATTAGAGTGCCATAATATATGTCCCTTTGCAAATGGAGCATTGCCGGGAGGTTCTGGGTGAGCTTTAAATCTTGACTTGGGGTTGACTGAAATCTTACAAACTAAATAATGAGTAAATGACACACAATTTAGCAATCGGTTGGGTTTAAGCTGCATATTTGCAACAAATATTGCCTACCATATTGTAGGAAGGTGACCTTTCTATGCAAATGTTCAAACTAGATCCCAACAGAGAGCTTGGTCAGAGCATGGTAGATCTAAGAGGGAAGTACAAACATTTATGTGCGAAAATATGATACACAACACGTACATATTTGAATACTTGATTGAAAAACCTACAAAGGTGTGCCAATCAGATTTTGGAAAAGAAATATGTGCAGGCAATGGGGAACTTTCACTGTGTAGTACTGGGTATAAAGAATTTCCTCGCTACATTTTCCTGCATCTTATTTTTCAATTTCCATTGTCATGTGTTATCATAACACATGCCGATTTTAATCATGTTAATGTAGAATCCCGAACAGGGCTTCAACGATGCAGAGTTCACTTAAAGCCTACGCACCATATATCAAGGTGTTATTCATCTGCCAAAAGATCTGAATTCGCCTCCAGCAGATCCCCACAGTACACCACCGATGAGTCTAGCATGAGAGCAACAAAGGTTGGTGTAAACATTAACCAAGTGATGTGAAATCGAACACCTGCCAACTAAATCCGCATCCGAACGCATCTCAGCTGGTGCACTCCATTGGCCAGGAGCCAGGGTATGAACCTTGTGAAGAAAAAATTGGGAAAAAAACCCCCAGATTCCTCGAGGAGGAACCATCACATGACACGTGACCCGGATGGGATAAAATCCACTAGGATTTCTCAAACAACGGTCTTTTCGTTTCCAACTACGTCAAGGAACTAAAGGAACCATGGGTGCGTATGATTTTCCCTGTTGATTCGAGGCCCTCACACCATCCGGACAAGGATGGATTGAACGCATCCATTGATTGTTTGCATGGGTGAGAGGCAGACCTCCCCCCCCTTCAACAATCCGACCAAACACTAACCGGCGCCTGAATTGCGTTTCCATAGGTATCAGCAGAGACTCCCGTCATAAGAGATCGCACACAGGTGCCAAGCGCGCCCACTACCGCAAGAAGAGAAAGTTCGAGTTGGGCCGTCAAGCCGCCAACACCAAGCTCGGTGCCAAGCGCATTCACGAGGTCCGTGTTCGTGGTGGAAACCGCAAGTTCCGTGCTCTTCGTCTCGACACCGGTAACTTCTCCTGGGGTTCCGAGAGCATCGCCAAGAAGACCAGAATCGTTTCCGTCGTCTACAACGCCTCCAACAACGAGTTGGTCCGTACCAACACCTTGGTGAAGGGTGCCGTCATCCAAGTCGATGCCACTCCTTTCCGCCAATGGTACGAGAGCCACTACGCCCAACAATTGGGTCGCAAGAAGACCAAGGGTGACGAGGCTGCCGAGGAGGAAGTCAAGCGTTCCAACCACGTCCAACGCAAGATCGATGCCCGCAAGCAAGCCGCCAAGGTCGATCCCCATTTGGCCGAGCAGTTCTCCACTGGTCGTTTGTACGCCATCATCTCCTCCCGTCCCGGTCAATCCGGACGTTGTGACGGTTACATCTTGGAAGGCCAAGAGCTCGACTTCTACATCAGAAAGCTCAAGGCTCGCAAGTAAACCTTTCAAGTGTTACTTTAGTTGTATTAAAAATAAAGAGTAATATCAGCTATACATTGTGCAGTTTATTTGAGTTTGTGACATGCAGTGGTGATTTCATGGTTTTTGAGGTTGATTCAATTGCTGCTCAAACAGAATTGATTCGATCCATTAAACTATTGATGATAGACGGTGTCGCAGAAATTTGCCAATTCAATATCTCTTATGGAGAGGCCCTGGCAGTCGTGTGTGGAGAGGGTGACTTCAACCTTATTGTATACCTGAAGAACCATATTAGAACGAGCCCCCAGCTGGGAGAAACCAAGAGTACTTACGTTGAACCATTCGGGGTGGTGGTCGACTTTGTCGGCACGAAGGGCAACTCGGGACATGAAGCCGAAGGCCTGGTTGAAGTCGTCAAACAGGAAGGTTTTGATGATGGCGTCACGGTTCTCCACCTCTTTCCAGTCTTGGGCCTTCAGGGTGTTGAGGTGAAGCTCACGCTCTTGGGTGGTAAGTTTTTGGACCATGGGAACGGAGGCAGTGGAAATATAGCGGGATTGGAGGTGCGGGGTGTGGGGCGGGTTCACCAGCGCTTTTATAACTCGCTTACGAATAATGTCCATCGCTCACTTGCCCAGCACTCAATGTGAACTCACCTTATTTACCTTGGCGATATTCCCACGGTGCTGCTGCCTTACGTAGCTCCATATTCACTGCTAAATCATATGGACCAGGAGTAGGGTGAGAAAGTGTCTTCAATAAAGCGAGCTGATTGGCTGCTACCGGGACATCATGAGGTCACGGATAATATCGATAGATTGAGGAGTGGGGGCGACGACAGGTAATTTGGATGAAAATAAGTGGTGTTTATTGTGTTGTAAAAAGAGAAATTCTCGAAAAAAATATGGAAATGTTTACAAACGACGACCACGACGACCACCCTTTCTACGGGTGCTGTCGGTAGGAATGGGAGTGACATCCTCAATACGGCCGATTCTCATACCAGCTCTGGCCAGGGCACGGAGAGCGGATTGGGCACCGGGGCCAGGGGTTTTGGGGCCGTTGCCACCGGTGGCACGGATCTTGATGTGAAGGGCGGTGATGCCGAGTTCCTTGCAACGGACGGCAACGTCTTGGGCGGCCAACATGGCGGCATATGGGGAAGATTCATCACGATCAGCCTTGACCTTCATACCACCTAGAGTGCGGGACGGATAGATACAGCAGATGAGTAACGCAGTCAAATGTATAGGATTTTGTGTTTCACCACTGTTCCCAAATGACCATGGTCAACAATTGTTACTATTGCCATCAGACGGTTAACTCCCAGGCGAGTTATACGAGTCCGTACACGGTGAACCGAGGAAATAGGAAATGTCTATGAATATTTACCAGTGACACGAACGATGGTTTCGCGGCCAGTTAAATCCGTAACATGAACAAAGGTGTCGTTGAAGGACGCGAAGATATGAGCAACTCCAAATACGAGCTCTCCTTCACGAACTTGAGGTCCGAGGGACACAGTTTCTTGGGACTTGGCGACCTTTCCGGATTTCTTGGACTACAAAACATGGCGAGGTTAGGGTTAGGTTATAAGAGGATTCTTTATCCATCCATCAACCATTAGACTAGCACTTACCATGTTGTGCGGATTCAATTGTTAAGAAGGAAGAAGCTCCATCTATTTCGCTGATTATAATATAGTCCCCGAGTAACCAAAAAATTCCCTTGTCCTGATTCGTCAAAAATACCAGGTGATATTCTTGACAGTACATCTATGAATATGTAACGGTAAAAATAAATCATGATTGATAGTCAATTTAATGATTATTCGATAATGATGAATTAATTGTCATTTATTGATTGTTCCATAAATACTAATGAATAGGTGAGTAAATTGTATTCCACATAGACCGCTTAAGAGGTCTCGCCCTTCTCAGCTCCTTCCTCGTGACAGGTCTCCTTGACCTGGCGTGCCACGACATAGGTGAATGGCAGTGAGACGGTGAAGAGGGCCCAGTTGATGATGAGCTGGGTAAGGAAAGCAGTGTTGACAGCATCGATTCTCCAGGCAATGGCACCACCAGCAGACTGGATTCCCTTGTAGTAGCCAGCATAGCGAGCGAGAACAGACGCGTCGTTGGAGAGGGCGCCCATCACCCAGTAGGCATAGGTTTGCAGCATGGCATCGCAGATACCGTAGCAGAAGTAGAGAATGAACTTGGGCCAGAATTCGCTGGGGTCATCGATGAAGTCGATGTTCTTGGGGTGGTCCTCACGGGTGTACTGAAGTTGGAGAGCAAGACCTCCACCCCAGGTGATGGTGAAGAAGGCTCCGAGCATGTACAGCCCGTACACAGCTCTGGCACGACGGCCGAACCTAGGGCTGTCAAGGAAGGCACCCAGACAGTAGGCTCCGATCATCTGGGATCCCCAGTAGAGGGCATTGTTGAGGGAACGGGTACGGAGGTTGAACAGCACTCCGTTCACCGCTCCGAACTGGTACGAGTAGAAGAAGTTGGAGCTGATGAACAACGGGGTGAGCAGCAGGATGTTCTTGTTGGTGAAAAGCTTGAGGATGTCGAGGATCTCGCCACCGATGTTGGTGAACTTCTTCACCTCAACCTTGCTTCCATCCTCACGAATAACCTTGCCAGGTGGCAAGAGAATAAGGCCCAGGAGGGCTCCGAGAACCATGATCACAAGGAAGGCTAGGTAGGTGCTGTTGCTGACTGCTCCCTTGTCAGAGTGGAAGTTGAGGCCGAATGGAATGAAGGCACCCATCACACCACCCAAGTTGAAGATGATCCAGAAGAGACCGACACATCGCCCCTTCTGGTCTTCCTCGGGGTACGACATCATGATCACACCTTGTGCTGTCCACAGAATACCAGCACCAATACCAAGAATGGCACTGGCGATGATCACGAAAGCGGGCTTACCGGTGGCGTTGTAGTAGAGGAGAGAGCCAGAGTACAAAGCGTAAGTCAAACCACCGAGGCACAAGCACAGACGACCACCGAGGATGTTGTAGAAACCGCCACCCAAGCATCCGAACACAGCGAAGCAGGAGTAAAGCGCGACGTTTCCGTTCTTGGCGGTGTTGTCATCGATCTGACCACCGGCACCCATGCCGTTGATGACATTGTACATACCGGGGCAGCAGAAGCAGACAAAACCCACCAGGAGTACTTGTCCTAAGGGACTGTTGATTCTCATTGTATAGTTGTAGCTATTCGAAGTAGATTACTGAAGTCAGCTTCCGAGTCAACCTGCTCTTATATACTTTGAGCACCTCATGATCTTTACGGCTCTACTGAGGCAAGAGACGCTAACCATCTACTCCACTCGCTCCACCCACTCCACTGCTCAACTTATTTTCCTTTACATAGGTAGTTGTGACACTTTCGACTGGCCATCAGCGCACCATACCAGAATACAAGGCTATGGACCAATTTCGATCCCAGTTAGGAAGCCATTTACCAGAATAGGCCTTATGGCAAGTTGCCACTGGGTACCTTAGGAAGTACTATTTGAATGAAAATGTTATATCCAAAGATCATTAGGAGAGATGTGCATAAAGTTCTTCTGTCACACATATCAAACCTACCTGCTCCACCTAAATGTAACTAGCGAATGGGTACGTCTCCACTACACTTAAGGTTTAAATTAACCAGAAACAATCCCATATCCTGGGAATAAATGAATTGGGGGAATTTAATTTTGTATGCCACCTCTGAGACATAACCAATTGCGCATGACCATTTCCATATTCAACCGGATTTCTTGTTTAGAAATTTACTAACTGTCTGGATATGATCCAGAATGCTATCCATCTTTGGAGGGCCAGCGGTTTATTCAAGAACACCATTGCACTTCGATTGTCAAAACTCATCGATTCATATTATTCTACTTACACTTGAAGAGCATATCGAGGTTTTGAACAAGGTTATACATATGTCTCATATTTGTATGCCATTTCACCAGGTGGTACACCCGAAAGAGTATTCACGATATTGAAAGTCGAAAATCACTCGATCAGCAGCAAATATTGGGCGCTTACGACATACCATTGACCTTGGTTCTAGTTAAACATACTGAACAAGTCAATAGTTATGGGGTTGGAAGACTTTTGCGGAGCAATTCATAGCAATGTCAATGATGCAAATGGTCCTAACCTGATCTTATTTCGAAATCTGCCTCAACTAATTGAATAGATCACTTTTGCCAAGTACAAATCAGGAACCCAATTTTCCCCAAGTTGGCTGGTGTTACCACTCTCCACGATTGATTTACTATATTGGAACCCACTTGGTATTTTTAATTGCTTTGGTTCAACACCATCCACGTGGGTTTTCCTATCTGCGAAGCAGACCTCTCGCGAAAGAAGACTTCTACACGCATCACGATCTTAAATCATCAAGCAGTGATTTTGAAGATCAGCCGAGGTCACCATTGTATCCATGGCCGTATATTGGCGGGAGTGCGACCTAGTCAATCATCATGTCTTTAGAGGATGTAGCGGTATGGATGTACGAAAGCCACAGTCTGATGACCAAGTCACCTAGAATCATCCGAGCTTTAGCCATAGTGACAGCATTGGGATAGCATTCAAACTCAGAAAATCTTATTGTAGCAGGTATTGGTGCGACCCTACATAACGCCACACAGGCCTGAAGTGAATGTAAGAGATTGATATACATGAAAGTCGCAGTCTTCCTGCGCTCTAGGCAAAGATACATGTAGTATTCAACAGGCAGGAGTTGTTCAGTGAATATTGATTGTCGGTTGACTCAGCAGCAAAGAACATGAGCAGACCAGCAATAGTTTCCAATAGTGCCGAGCAGACGGGCCCTCATGGTTTCTACCGAGCCCTCTATTAAGGGTATGTCTAATTTTCACGCCGATGGGGGTCATTCTCAGGCGGAGTTACTTAACGGGTCAGCAGAGGTGATATGGCCGTACGTAAGCCACAACCCTGTGACTAAGTCATTTAGTGTCATCGGAGTTTCAGCCATGATTACAACCTTGGCATTACGTTTGAACTCAGCAGTGGCACCGGTATTGATACGACATTTTTTGATATCCGATTTAGGTCCGGTATGAATCTGTGATACTACCACGTAGCAGTTGAGGTACAGGAAAATTGCAGTCTACTCTGATCCAAGGTGAAAATGCCAGAAATCAGTAACAAGCAGCAGGCCCGCTGATGTTCACTCACAAATAACTACTACATGCTGGTTGGTCGAACCGGGGTTTAATTAACACCCCATAGTAGCCTCACCCTGTGCCTTTTGTCTACTTGAGATCATTACTAGGAGAATAAGACACTTTGTAGTGAGCCATTAACTATCATTTATTGATTGTTCCATAAATACTAATGAATAGGTGAGTAAATTGTATTCCACATAGACCGCTTAAGAGGTCTCGCCCTTCTCAGCTCCTTCCTCGTGACAGGTCTCCTTGACCTGGCGTGCCACGACATAGGTGAATGGCAGTGAGACGGTGAAGAGGGCCCAGTTGATGATGAGCTGGGTAAGGAAGGCAGTGTTGACAGCATCGATTCTCCAGGCAATGGCACCACCAGCGGACTGGATTCCCTTGTAGTAGCCAGCATAGCGAGCGAGAACAGACGCGTCGTTGGAGAGGGCGCCCATCACCCAGTAGGCATAGGTTTGCAGCATGGCATCGCAGATACCGTAGCAGAAGTAGAGAATAAACTTGGGCCAGAATTCGCTGGGGTCATCGATGAAGTCGATGTTCTTGGGGTGGTCCTCACGGGTGTACTGAAGTTGGAGAGCAAGACCTCCACCCCAGGTGATGGTGAAGAAGGCTCCGAGCATGTACAGCCCGTACACAGCTCTGGCACGACGGCCGAACCTAGGGCTGTCAAGGAAGGCACCCAGACAGTAGGCTCCGATCATCTGGGATCCCCAGTAGAGGGCATTGTTGAGGGAACGGGTACGGAGGTTGAACAGCACTCCGTTCACCGCTCCGAACTGGTACGAGTAGAAGAAGTTGGAGCTGATGAACAACGGGGTGAGCAGCAGGATGTTCTTGTTGGTGAAAAGCTTGAGGATGTCGAGGATCTCGCCACCGATGTTGGTGAACTTCTTCACCTCAACCTTGCTTCCATCCTCACGAATAACCTTGCCAGGTGGCAAGAGAATAAGGCCCAGGAGGGCTCCGAGAACCATGATCACAAGGAAGGCTAGGTAGGTGCTGTTGCTGACGGCTCCCTTGTCAGAGTGGAAGTTGAGGCCGAATGGAATGAAGGCACCCATCACACCACCCAAGTTGAAGATGATCCAGAAGAGACCGACACATCGCCCCTTCTGGTCTTCCTCGGGGTACGACATCATGATCACACCTTGAGCTGTCCACAGAATACCAGCACCAATACCAAGAATGGCACTGGCGATGATCACGAAAGCGGGCTTACCGGTGGCGTTGTAGTAGAGGAGAGAGCCAGAGTACAAAGCGTAAGTCAAACCACCGAGGCACAAGCACAGACGACCACCGAGGATGTTGTAGAAACCGCCACCCAAGCACCCGAACACAGCGAAGCAGGAGTAAAGCGCGACGTTTCCGTTCTTGGCGGTGTTATCATCGATCTGACCACCGGCACCCATGCCGTTGATGACATTGTACATACCGGGGCAGCAGAAGCAGACAAAACCCACCAGGAGTACTTGTCCTAAGGGACTGTTGATTCTCATTGTATAGTTGTAGCTATTCGAAGTAGATTACTGAAGTCAGCTTCCGAGTCAACCTGCTCTTATATACTTTGAGCACCTCATGATCTTTACGGCTCTACTGAGGCAAGAGACGCTAACCATCTACTCCACTCGCTCCACCCACTCCACTGCTCAACTTATTTTCCTTTACATAGGTAGTTGTGACACTTTCGACTGGCCATCAGCGCACCATACCAGAATACAAGGCTATGGACCAATTTCGATCCCAGTTAGGAGGCTATTTACTGGAATAGGCTTAATGACAAGGCGCAACTGAAAGGAATTCCTATCTAGTGATTATTTGGAGAATCATTGCGTATCATCAGTGTGCGAATGCTCCAGATGTGTCAACGGCTCTTCTCTCTAGCATTTCCAGCCAAATATGGGGAACAAAATTTCATGGAAGATTTTAATTAACCAGAACGCGCGCCATATCCTGGGAATCCCAGAATCGGCCGATTTAATATGGACGTCACTTCTGAGACATGAGCAATAGGGTACGTGCAGCTACCATTTTTGCCCAAGTGGCTTTTCGAATTAGGAAGGATTTGTGAATAAATCGGACCCGTAATGTAACCGATCAAGAATGGCTCGAAAAGGTTTCAGTAGAAATCAGCCTCAGTTACCTTTTGCCTATGTGATCTCGAAGTATCTTTAGATCTCCAACACAGAGTGACGGATGGAAGTATACGCAGTTGGACTGCTGAATGAAGTGTTGTTATTCGACCCGTTGGTTCATTCATGCACCAGCTGTGGAGGTTACGGTTGAAGTCGATGGGTCAATGGAGTAACACGATTCAACACAACAATATTCCGAAATCAGCAAGAATGAGTCGATCACCATACACGGGCAGTGTCAGCAAGGTTCTTGAATACGTCAGTGTAGAGTACATGGTTTCCAGCCGCTTTGAATTCTCGATGTAAATCGGTATCGCGTAGAGAGGGGAATTTTCGTGACAGCAGCAACCACGAGTTTACGCATTTAATTCCAGACCAGTTGGAGTTGCCAATTCCATCATTCTTATTCTTGGTCATTTCGACAGTGGCTAGTCCTCAGCATTGGGGAAATGTATGGACCTACGTGCGCCACAGTGCACCTGGAGTCGATTACAACGTTGGCATTACGTTCAAACTCAGCTCATTGGTTTTAGGATCGGTACGACACGACTGGACATCCCACTCAGTTGCATATATGAGTCCCCATGTTCCTATAAGATACTCACAGTTAACAAAGTTGCTCAAGTTCTTATTCAGTGACCGATGCCTGTTTGTATTGCTGAGTTTTTCTTCCCGTTATGGGCATGTCCTTAATTTGGCGTTGACGATGATTACATCTTGATTCAATCGGTGTAGTAATATTATTGTTGCGGGTTAGGGATTTCTATTGCAGAATGGACTGCATCCAGTGAGAGTATAGGCTTTAACCTATCTATTTTGCGGGGTGTACTCCAGGTCTGGCAATCAGGATCTAGATTTGGCGAATCTCATGATCTGGCACTCAAAAATCCTGCCGTGAGAACTTCCCAGAAATGTAACAATGACACTCATACATCATTTCCCATGGTGTATTGTGCAGATTCATTTCTGAGCAAGCCCTCATATGGATGCCAAGACTGTGTGTAGATCTTTCATCAATATACTGCTTGAGCGGAGGCTAGTTATCATGCAGGATTATATCTGTTGTAAGAGTCTTGGAGATATTGGAAGTGATTGGGAGGACAAGTAGATTATGTGGTTTTCACTTAATGATTTATTGAATGTAAAAGTAGTATTTATACTTTTACCTGGTCTTGGCATTGCAAACACATAGAATAGGTTAAGGAAGGTACCAAGAACATGTGTGCAAATTTTGGGGCTGTTTGGACAACTTATCTAATTTTCATGTGCTGGGTAAATATTCTAAGTAAATCCCAACAAGGAATTTGGTCAGTATTCTCTAGGATTTGAGGGTAATGATCTAAGTGACTAAGTTAGGTGAACATTTAGGTGGAATTACAAATTTTTACAACACTCCCACTCAGCTAAATGCTCATACTGACTAGTCCTAATTTTGACCTAAGATATTCAAACTTGTCTCTAGCTAATGGTTTGGTAAATATGTCTGCAATCATTTCATCTGTAGGACAGTAAACTAAGCTAACTAAGTTATTCTCTATAGCTTCACGTATGAAATGATGTCTAATATCTATGTGCTTGGTTCTAGCATGAAAAGTTGGATTTCTACCTAATTGTATACATCCTTGATTATCTTGAAATAAAGAAATAGGCGTTTTTTGACATAGGCCTAAATCTGTGAAAAGCTTTCTTAGCCACATTGCTTCTTTTGTAGCTTCACAGGCTGCCATGTACTCTGCCTCTGTGGTAGAAAGTGCTACAGTTGGTTGCTTTCCTGAATTCCATGAAATTGCTCCTTTACAGTAAAGAAAGGTGTATCCTGTGGTGGATCTTCTGTCTTCTAAATTTTGTCCCCAATCAGCATCAGAGTATCCCACAGGATCCTGCTCTGAATCCTTATAAGTGTATCTTAAGCAGATATCAGCAGTTCCTTTTAGGTATCTAAAAATCCACTTAACTGCTGCAATATGATCAGATCCATAGTTCTGATTATGTTGGCTGACAATTCCCACTGAATATGAGATATCTGGACGTGTTCCAAGCATGATATACATCACACTGCTGGCCATAGATTGATAAGGAAAGTCAGGGCTTTCAGATGGCACCAAGCTCTCTTGACTTGGTTGAGTTTTGACCAAGTCAAGGTTTGTCTCCATTGGGGTAGCTGCCGGTTTACAGTCTTCCATTTGGTACTTCTTTGGTATATCTTGAATATACTTGGATTGGCTTAGGGTGATAGTCTGGGTACTTCTGTCTATGGAGAACTTAATCCCTAAGTAGTAATTAAGCCCTCCTAGATTGGACATCTTGAACTCCTTAGATAGGCTGGATTTAGTCTCTTCCAATGTTTCTAAATTATTGGCAGCTATAATAAGATCATCCACATATAGAGCTAATAGAACTGTATTTGCTCTATCTGGCTTATAGTATATACTATAGTTGGCATTACTCCTATTGAAACTCAAAGATTCCAGATAAGAATCTATCTTCCAATTCCAGGCTCTCAGTGATTGATTGAGACCATATACTGACTTTTTAAGCTTGCAGACCAAATGGGGGTTATCTTGGTCAACAAACCCATCAGGCTGGTCCATATACACATCCTCATCAAGTTCTCCATTCAAAAATGCAGTTTTTACATCCATTTGATGAATAAAAAACTTATATTTGGCTGCAATAGTCAATATTAAACTTGGCTACCAGTGCAAAGGTCTCAGTATAGTCAAGTCCTTTTGTTTGAGAGTATCCTTTGGCCACAAGTCTTGCTTTGTATCTTTCAATTGTACCATTAGCCTTGTATTTTGTCTTGAAGACCCATCTGCATCCAATTGATTTTTGGGTGATTGGTAATTTGACTAAGTCCCAAGGTTGATTTTCCATTAGGGCCTGATATTCCTCAGTCATTGCAGATCTCTAAAACTTTGTCTGAGGGCTATTTAGGGCCTCTTTTACAGTCTGGGGTTCATCAATATGGACTGAATAGGCATAGGCTAAGTTTGTACCCTCATTGATATAGTAATTTGGGCTATTTCTTGTCCAATTGGATCTCTGGGCATTTGATACCGGAATGATCACTTCCAGGAAATTCCTGGGCACTGATTCTGGCTGAACCACAGTTGTAGAGTTCTCTGGAGTGAAAAAATTTTCATTGTTTTGCTCTGATTCAATCCTGACAATTGGTGGACTTGAGATCAAATTTTTGTCATCATCTGATGTCATATTTTGTGAAAATTTTGAATTTTCATCAAACAACACATCCCTGGACTTGATAAGCTTCTTTGCTTTGGTATTGTAGAGTCTGTATGCCTTACTCTCATTGCAGTAGCCCAAGAATATGCATTTTACACTTTTGGCTCAAATTTTGACTGATTTCCGGCCAGTTTTTTGGCATATGCTGTATACCCAAGTATTCTTAGATGATCTGCACTTGGTCTGTATCCATACCATGCTTCAAATGGAGTAGAATCACAAAGTATTCTGTTACAACTCCTATTTTCAAGGTACACAGCAGTGGCAACTGGTTCCACCCAAAAATCACAGGATAATTTTTGATCATGGATCATAGATCTTGTCATATCAGTTATTGATCTGTTAGCACATTCTGCTACTCCATTTTGCTGTGGGGAGTATGGTACAGTAGCCTCTTGCTTTATCCCATGAATTTTGCAGAAGTGGATGAAGAGTTTTGAGGTATATTCTCCACCATTGTCAGAGCATATTTTCTTGATTTTTTCACCAGTTTCTCTCTCCACCATGGCTTTGAACTCCCTGAACCTAGACAGAGCTACTTCCTTTCTCTCCATGAAGTAGACCCATGTGTATTTTGTATAATCATCAATAAAAGTGATTAAATACTTCATCCTGCCTAAGGATAAATTTTGCATAGGTCCACACAGATCTGAGTGAATTAGATCTAATTTTTTCTTAGTTTTGATTAACCCAGAGCTCTTGAACGGTTGTCTGGCTTGTTTCCCATATATGCAGGCTTCACAGTGCTCCAAATTAGCTGGGGGATCAATTTCACTCTGGAAATTAGCTGATCTTTGATCATTTTATGCAAATAATCAAAATTGATGAGTTCAAATCTCCTGTGCCAAAGCATTTGTGTTTCTTCATTTAAGTTACTTATATTGGCTTCCAGATATGATGGAATATAAGTCAACTTGTATAGATTTTGATCTCTGATGCCCAAAGCAATATGGGCACCATTTTGATCAGTGATCCTACATCCAGAATTGTCAAAACTGAAACTGAGTCCTTCTGCTGTGGCCTTACTTACAGAGAGTAGCTTCTTGGGTATTTCTGGTATATAGAGTACTTCTTTAAAGATCAGTGTATGGCTTCCTTCACTGCTTCTAAGGTTTACTGGGATAGTTCCTTCTCCCACAGCATCAAGTGTTCTATTGTCACCCATGAAAACCTTCTTAATTGGAATTTCTTGATGTTGGGTAAAAAGTTCTTTTTGGTGTTTAAAGTGTTGAGAAGCTCCAGAGTCAATATACTACGTCTGAGAAGCCTTTTTTGTGGTCATATTTAGTGCAGATATGAATAGTCTATCTTCAGTTGTTGCAGCATTTCCATATTCAGACTTCTTTTGCTAATAATCTCTCTTTTTGAGACACCGGTCTGATGAGTGTCCTTTCCTTTTGCAGTAGTTGCAAAACAGGTTGCTGTTGCCTTTGTAGGTTCTTGGGTACCTCCTTTGTTGGTTATCATTGCTTATTAAAGCATTTTCTTCTTCCTTCTTATTGGCACTTGATTTTCTTAATTCTTCATCCAGGAGCCTTCCATACATGTAATTTAAGGTCAAATCTTCAGTTCTGGACTCTAGGGCTGATACAAGGCCCTGAAACTCATCTGTCAGGCTATTCAGGATGGTAACTATCACATCCTCATCCGTAGTTGATACACCCACAGAGTTCATGTCATCTACCAGCAGGGTAATTCTGTTAATTAGATTTTCATTTCTTCTCCTGGCTGCATCTTTGTAGTAAAGAGTTTTTGTCTCAGATACATTTTGTTAGCACCTGAACATGACTGGTAGGTGTCTTCTAATCCCTTCCAGGTATTCTTGGCTGTTTTTGCTCTTGAGCATTGAATTAGCAATTTGTCCTTGACATCAAGGCAAATGTAGTTAAAGGCACTTTGTTCTTTCTTCTGGTACTTCAAGGCTTCTGCTCCCATGGCAATATCCCAAAGGCCTCTTTCTTGTAGCAGCATCTTCATCTTCACCTTCCACACTTGGTAGTTAGATCCATCCAACTTTTCAGCATAGGGAAAAATTCCAGTAATAACAGTAGTAGACATTGCAGAGATTGACAGCTTGGGGCTCATAACCTGTTGTAAGAGTCCTGGAGATATTGGAAGTGATTGGGAGGACAAGTAGATTATGTGGTTTTCACTTAATGATTAATTGAATGTAAAAGTAGTATTTATACTTTTACCTGGTCTTGGCATTGCAAACACATAGAATAGGTTAAGGAAGGTTCCAAGAGCATGTGGGCAAAGTGTGGGGCTGTTTGGACAACATTGAGAATTTTCATGTTCTGGGTACCTGGTATTTTGGTGAAAATATTCTAAGTAAATCCCAACAAGGAATTTGGTCAGTATTCTCTAGGATTTGAGGGTAATGATCTAAGTGACTAAGTTAGATGAATATTTAGGTGGAATTACAAATTTTTACAACAATATCTACCCATCAGACTTGTTCTATTGGATAGTGCCACACTGAGCCATGAATGCCAAATAGTGCCTTAGTGTGCCAGAGAGGCAAAGTAGACTTACACTTGGTCACAGAGTGTGAAAAGTAGCTCTACATCTTCATGCAAAGTAGTTCCTGTGTTTCACCCATTGTGCTAAAGAAAATCCATTTTTTAACCTTTTTTTTGGGATCAATATTGGGCATACTGTGTAAGAGTGCAAAAGGTCTGAAGACATGCATTTGGTACTTAATGCCTATGGCATTCAGAATCCAGCTGCAGAGGTTTGTGGTATGTCACAAAAATGCATGGGGCTATCTTAGTCTACTGGTGCTAACTGGCACTACATTTAAATATTAGCCCTGATGTAAAACCCATACAAAGCACTTATAGTGCCAGACAGTACCAGTAGACCAACACTACATTTAAAAGACTTCCACTCTACTAAATAGTGTTATTGGTTGTAAGAGTTTTGGAGATATTGGAAGTAATTGGGAGTACAAGCACATTATGTGCTTATGGTTAGTGATTTATTAAGTGTATACTTAGCATTTATACTTTACTATGATCCTAGCAAAATAGACATGTAAAATATTCTGAGGAAGACTTCACAAACATGTGTGCAAGGTTTTTGGCTGTCTGAATAGCTTTGAGACATTTCATGTTATGGCTACCTGATGTTTTGGTGAGACTTTTCAGATAAATTCCAACATGGAATTTGGTTGGAAATCTTCAAGATCTGGAGGTAATGATTTAAGTGACTAAGCTAGGTGCAAATTTAGTGGAATTACAGATTTTTACACTATTATCAACTACTTCAATATGGAATATTTGATGTTCCAGTTTGCTGCAAGCCAATGGTTTTGTGAATATATCTGCAGTCATTTCACTAGAAGAACAGTGAGCTGAGTTAACCATGAAGTTCTCTAAATTTTGATTTATGTAATAATGCTTGATCGCTTTGTGCTTAATTATAGGCATGAGGACAGGGTATCTACCAAGTTGTATATATTCCAGAGTATTTTGAGTTATTCCTAATACAGAATTAATGAATAGATCAGTACAATACAAGAACAAATAGGCTAAATTTTATACCTTAGAAACTTGCAACTTGCAGTACCTCATGACCAACTATTTGGCAAAAATGTAGATGGATTCCCCAAAGATAATCAGACCTACTACCATCCATACACTATTTGATAGGTGACCATTCATTACTTGCACCAAAATTGATACCAAAAATATTGAGGTAAAAAAATTATCTAAATATCATCAAAATACCATCAGAGTACCAGCAAAATACCAGCAGATTATCAATAGATTCCAGGCTTGAGACTTTTATAGGGCTAAGTGGTATGGTCTTTTTCAATGTAAGAGTTTGGTGCTTTTCCCAAAAGACATCAACAAAATTCCAACACTACACAATTATATGTTCAGCTGAATTCCAATCTTCTCAAAAATAATAACTTTCAAAATCCTTGTCACCAGCCTTACAGCTAACAATCAGACATCCTTTCCAGGCAAAGACTAGTCCAACTAACACTCATACTAAACTTGCTAGCTGGCTGCCCATTGTTCCCACCAGTGTATGCAACTGAAAATTTAAGCAGAAACAGAAGCAAAAAACCATCCAATCACCAGCCAAGAATCTGGCAAATTCTGACATGGATATTTGCTAAACCCTGCTCTATCTCTGGCTTGGGTAGACTTTTTTCATTCAAATTTATCTTTATTACTGCAAGGCATTTCATTGCTACTATGATTGGGTGCTTTTTGTAATGTCCTGTACTCTTCCCTAATAAATGCCAAGCTGGTGCATCCATCTCAACCTGCTTGTGTCTTACTGAGGTTGTTTTGACAACCTGACCTTTCTTTGCTGCTTGTTTAGAGATTTCTGCCCAGTATGTGATGGGTCCCTCACAAGGCTTCTTACTTTTAGCTATGGCACCCTTGTACCTTTGTCTTTGACAGCTTCTGCTACTCTGGAAGTATTCTCTAAGCATACCAATGCTGGTTCAGAATCTGCTTACCTGCTTGAATATAGGATAATGCCCATGGAACAGGCCATGAGCGTTTTGTCTGGCCTTGAGTTCCTGATGGTCCAAGGGTATGCCAGCCTTGAGGTGATGGCATGCTAGACATCTTGAGGCCACCTGAATATTAGCCTAGTCTTCATCATTACACCTAATGGCTTCATGGATCCTTGATATCTGTTGATTTTTAGGCTGAGGTATATATATCACAGTCTCTCCCTCTAAAGATGAGATATATTTTCTGTCAGCATCATCTTTGGGCACAGTTGTTGTGCTTCAAGGACTGTATGCTGCATCACTGCTCTAACCTTTGGGAAATGGCCCAATTCTTGTCTGTGACATTGAGATACTTAAGTCTCTTCTTTGATGCAGAGATGCTGCACTCCCATATCCCTGGGCATTATGGTCAGCTTGTGGCTCTGCCAAGATTCTCAATGACCTAATTGCCTGAGAGCCTGAGGAGTCTGCAATACAACCACCAGCATATTCAACGTCAGTATTACCTTTTTGGGATTTAGCCAGCTTGTTGCACTGAATATCAATACAAGCAGTTGTTCAACTGTTCTTCTACTGCTGTCAGTGGTTGGGTTTGGTTAGGAACCAGACAACTCAATTTAAATTTATGGTAGTATTTGTATGAAAGTGAGCCTAACAAAAGGGGAAATTGTGTCACATATGCCTGAGTACATTGAGTTGGCTACCTGTAGCTGGTGCTCTAAGTTGGGTGCTGTCAAGCTTATATATGTATTGACTTTCATTTTCAAGGCAATTGGAAATGCAGTATGAGCCAGTCTGTTTGTTGTCCAACTTCCAACTCTATTGCTTGTCTGAGGTGGAATCATAGAGCAATACTGGATCTCCTGGAGAATGTGGCCTGGGTATTGTAGAATGCAGCTTATCAAAAGGTGCTTTGTGCTACAGTTGCATATCCTCAGGTTGTTCAGCAGCTCTGTTAACATTTAAATCATGATGCTCATGTTGCTGTATGCAAGTAGGTATTAGGTCTTTAGTCTTAATATTAGATTTCCATTCTAAAGCCATGTCATCCATTGGTTTGTGGCATCACCAAGTAGGTCAGGGCTGTTAATCAATCCTATAGGTGGCTCAGCCTCTGTCTCTGGGATGAAATGTGTTATGCGGAGTTATGACTTCAGCTTCCTCATCATTTTAATAGCTCCTAGTAGTGCTCTCCCAGCTTAAGAGTACCTTTGCTCTCCAGGAGGGCATAGGCTGCTCTCATATCTGCAGGGACTACAGTTGTCATCTTAGTCATCCTAGCCAAGCAACACTCAAGCTCCTATAGGGTTTGCATTCACTGCTAACATATGTGGGCATTAAATGTCTTGATAGTCAAGAGGTCTTAGAATATGTGGGGATTGAAAGGCCTCTTTCAGTTATTGCATGGCTTCTTGCTTGTCTCCCCAGATAAATGGGGCATTCTGCCTTTGTAGTTAGTATATTGGTACTCTTATCTCAGAAAATCTTGGTTTCCAATTTCCAGTCCATCCACCTCACCAGAATGTAGCTCAATTTGCTGGGCTTTTAACTCTTGAGTAAGCAAGTGTGGTCTTATCAGTACTTCTTGGCTATTATAGGACTTAGCTTGCTCTGAGGTGACAGCATTAATGGGTGAGAACTGCAGCTTTTTTCTCACCCTTCCCTGTCTATTGCTTGAGTATACTCCTTTCCATCTCATTATACCTTTATCACTGCCAGGTCTTTCACAATTCTTTTTTCTAAGTGCCTCTTGTATTGTACCATGTTTTCTCCATGCTAAATGCTGAACTGATGCATCTATTTCAGCCAGCTTATCCCTTACCAGCACTCTTACTGCAACCTGTAGTTTCTTTGCCACTTCCTTTGTGCTCTCAGCCCTGGTTGTGCCTGGATCCTGAGGAAGCTGCTGGTTTTGATCTTTGGCAGGTCCTTCAGTGCTACTGTGACTGAGTACCTGTTAACTGGAACTATACTTTTCCCTTGGTAATTATTGCACTTGTGCATCTGTTTCTACTTGCATGTCTCTTGTTAGCACTCTTCCAGCTACCTGATGTCTCTTTGCTGCTAGTTTGGAGCTTTTGGCCCTGCTGGTCTTTGACTATAGCACCCTTGTACTTGCTGTAAGAATCTTGCACATATTAGAATTGATTGGGAAAACAAGTGGATTATATGGCTTTCACTTGATTATTTCTTGAATGCAAAAGTGGTATCTGTGCTTTTAGATGGTCTTGGTAATATCTATGTATACAGTTCTAGCATGAAAAGTTGCATATCCACTTAACTGGATACATCCATGATTATTTTGAAATAAATTAATAGAAACTTTTTGACGTGGGTCTAAGTCTTTGAAAAGCTTTCTTAGCCATAGTGCTTTTTCTATAGCTTCACAGGCTGCCATATACTCTGCTTCTGTGATGGACAGTGTTGCAGTTGATTGCTTTCTGGAATAACATGAAATTGCTCCTTTAGAGTCAAGAAAGGTGTATCCTGTTGCAGATACTCTGTCTTCTAAATTTTGCCCCCAATCAGCTTCAGAGCATTCCAAAAGCTCATGTCCTGAACTTTTGTGGGTGTAACTTAAGCAGAAGTCAGCAGTTCCTCTTCAGTATTAAAATATCCACTTAACTGCTGCAATATGATCAGATCCATAGTTCTGAGTATGTTAGCTGACAACACCTGCTGAAGAGTAGATATCTGGACATGTTTCTAGCATGATATACATTAGACTGCAACCATGGACTTCAAAGGGAATTCTGGGCTTTCAGATGGCACCAAATCTTCTTGATTTGGTTGAGTTTTGACCAAGTTGAGATGTGTCTCTATTGGGCTAGCTGCCAATTTGCAGTCTTCCATTTGGTACTTCCTTAGTATATCTTGAGTATACTTGGATTGACTTGAGGTACTAGTCTGGGTACTTCTGTCTATGGAGAACTCTATCCCTAGGTAGTACCAAAGTTCACCTATGTTTGACATCTTGAACTCCTTAGATAGGCTGAACTTGGTCACTTTCATTGTGTCTTGGTCATTCATGGCTGCAATAAGATCATCCACACATAGTGCCAATAGAATTAGATTTGCTCTGTCTGGCTTATAGTAGATATTGTAGTAAGCAATATTTCTTTGGAAACTCAAAGATTCCAAATAGGAATCTATCTTGCAGTTGCAGGCTCTTGGTGATTGCTTCATACCATATAGAAATTCTTTGAGCTTGCAGACCAAATGGGTATTATCTTGGTTGGCAAGCCCATCCAGCTGGTCCATGTGAGTGTCCTCATCAAGTTCTCCATTCAAAGATGCAGCTGTTGTACCCATTTGATGAATATAAAACCTAAATTTGGCTGCAATAGTAAATATTATTCAGATAGAATTAAATGTGGCTGCATGTGCAATGGTCTCAGTAGAGTCAAGTCCTTATGTCTGAGAGCTTCTTTTGGCCACAAGTCTTGCTTTGTATCTTTTGATTGTACCATCAGCACTGTATTCTGTCTGGAAGCCCCATCTGCATTCATTTGTTTTTGGTTGACTGGTAATCTGACCAAGTCTCAATTTTGATATACTATCAGGGCCTGATACTCCTCAGTCATCAGAAATCTCCAAAACTTTGTCTAAGGGCTATTTAGGGCCTCTTTTACAGTCTGGGGCTCATCAATATAGCTGGAGTGGCATAGGCTAAGTTTGCACCCTCATTGATATAATAGTTAGGGCAATATCCGGTCTGCTGGATCTCCTTGTTTGTAATGCTGACATGATCACTTCTGGGATATTCTTAGGCTCTGATTCTGGTTGAATCATGGCTGCAGAGTCCTGTGGAGCGCAGAAGCTTTCATCATTGGTCAGATTCAATACCAAATATTGTTGGACATGAGATCAGTCTTTGTCAACATCTGATGTCATTTCTTGCAAAAAATTTGAATTTTCACTAAAACATACATACCTGGACTTGATCAGCTTCTCTGCTTTGGTGCTGTAGAGTCTGCATGCCTTAATCTAATTGCAGTAGCCCAAAAGGTATGTATTTACAGCTTTTGGCTCAAGTTTTGACTGGTTTCCAGGCAGTTTCTTAGTATACACTGTGCCAAATTTGGAACCATTGTGGTGGTGTATAAGTCCAAGGGAGAGATACGTCCAACACTTCTCAAGTGTTTTGTGTGTGGGGCACTCACTGGGTGCAATAACCTCTGGCAAAAGCTTGCTAGGAATACTTGGGTTCTGTCTCTAATCTAATGTGAAGGGGAATAAAGCCACAAGCTTGTCAAGGGAAAACTATTGAGCCACAATCCCCAACTTAGTTGGCATCTTAGCAAAAGTATGTGCTGGGTTCAGCATCCTTTGAGATGACAATGTACTAAAGCTTCCAAAGTCACAACAACTGTAAACTCCACCAGCAGGGACTTGATAAGAATGCAGCTGTGGTCAATAGTTACAAAGATAGAAAAGTATCTTTGCCTGTACAAGAACAAACTTGGGAAAGAATCAAATATAATAAAAGATACCTACCTGGAGTATTCCTCACAAGTAGTGCCTCCAAGGTCAGTTGGCTGTCAGCGTGGTTTCCTGGAAGTGTCCTGTGGTCTGGGGTTGGAAGTTCAGGTAGCAGCAGGTAGCAGTGATCACACTAATCAACAAGTCAGTATATTGATAAAAGGGATGATGATTTATTGTTGAGGGATAGCCTCCCTTATGTACTTTTCTCACTGGCTAAGTGATTACTAATCATGGTGTTCCAGAAGGTTATGGTGCGGTGGTGTATAGGTCCAAGGGAGAGATATGTCCAACACTTCTCAAGTGTTTTGTGGGTGGGGTGTTCACTGGGTGCAATAACCTCTGACAAAAGCTTGCTAGGAATACTTGGATTCTGTCTCTAATCTAATGTGAAGGGGAATAAAGCCACAAGCTTGTCAAGGGAAAACTATTGAGCTACAATCCCCAACTTAGTTGGTGTCTTAACAAAAGTATGTGCTGGGTTCAGCATCCTTTGAGATGACAATGTACTAAAGCTTCCAAAGTCAAAACAACTGTAAACTCCACCAGCAGGGACTTGATAAGAATGCAGCTGTGGTCAATAGTTACAAAGACAGAAAAGTATCTTTGCCTGTACAAGAACAAACTTGGGAAAGAATCAAATATAATAAAAGATACCTACTCTGAGTATTCCTCACAAGTAGTGCCTCCAAGGTCAGTTGGCTGTCAGCGTGGTTTCCTGGGAGTGTCCTGTGGTCTGGGGTTGGAAGTTCAGGTAGCAGCAGGTAGCAGTGATCACAATAATCAACAAGTTGGTATATTGAAAAAAGGGATGATGATTTATTGTTGAGGGATAGCCTCCCATATATACTTTTATCACTGGCTAAGTGATTACTAATCATGGTGTTCCAGAAGGTTCTGGATATCAATTGAAATCTTAATGGCATCAGAATGACCCAAGAATGTTCCAGGTAGGTGCCAGAAGGTTCTAAGAGGCACAGCACATCCATCCAATCAGGAATCAGTATTCTGAAACCTCTGTAACATATGGATACCATAAATGGTATGGAAGTGGTAGGGATGGTGACACTGGTTGATCATGTGTCACGGGTACTGGCGCAGGTACTTGCCTAATATAGAAGTACTCCAAAACTTAGTCTGAGGACTATTTAGAGCCTCTTTACAGTCTGGGGCCCATCAACATGGACTGAATAGGCATAGGCTAAGTTTGTACCCTGATTGATATACTAATTTGGGCTATTTCTGGTCTGGTTGGATCTCCTGGTTTGTGATTCTGGTATTCCTGTCCTTCAGATGAAATGATTTCAGACATATTTACCAAACCATTAGCTAGAGACAAGCTTGAATATCTTGGGTCAAAATTAGGACTAGTCACTGTGAGCATTTAGCTGTGTGGAAGTGTTGTAAAAATTCATAATTCCACCTATATATTCACCTAACTTAGTTGCTTAGATCATTTCCTGCAAACCATAGAGAATACTGACCAAATCCCTTGTCAGGATTGAATTAGATCTAATTTTTTCTTAGTTTTGATTAACTCAGAGCTCTTGAACAGTTGTCTGGCTTGTTTCCCATATATGCAGGCCTCACAGTGCTCTAAATTAGCTGGGGGATCAATTTTTACTCCAGATATTAGCTGATCATTGATCATTTGGTGCAAATAATGAAAATTGATGAGTTCAACTCTTTGGTGCAAAGGCATTTGTGTTTGAATTACTTATATTGGCTTCCAGATATGATGGACCATGAGTCAACTGGTATATATTCTGATCTCCAAAACCCAAAGCAATATGGGCACAATTCTGTACAGTGATCAGCATCAAGAATTGCTAATAGCTAAGACAGAGTCCTTCTGCTGTGGCCATGCTTACAGATGGTAAGATCTTGGCTATTTCTGGCTCAGAGTACTTCTTTAAAGGTAAGTGTATGTCATCCTTCACTGCTTCTAAGGTCAACTTGGATGGTTCCTTCTCACATTGCATCAAGTATGCTATTGTCACCCAAGAAAACCTTCTTAATTGGAATTTCTTGATATCAGTTAAAATGTCCTTTTGATGTATAAAGTGCTGAGATGCTCCAGAGTCAATTTATAGCATCTGATAATTCTTGTTTGTGGTCATATCTGATGCAGATACAACATTTCCAAACTCAGGCTTTTTCTGCTGACTATCTCTCTTTTTGAGGCACCAGTCTGATGTGCATCCTTTCCATTTGCAGTAGTTGCAAATCAGGTTGCTATTGATTTTAAAGGGTTTTGACTACCTCCTTCGCTGGTTATCTTTGCTTATTAAAGCATCTTTTTGCTACTTCTTGGCACTGAATTTTCTTAATTCTTCATCCAGGAGCCTTCCATATATATAATTAAAGGTCAAATCTTCAGTTCTGGACTCTAGTGCAGATACAATGCCCTGAAGCTTGCCTGTTGGGCTATTCAGGATGGTAACTATCACATCTTCATCTGTAGCTGGTACACCCAGATATTCCATATCATCTACCAGCTGGGTAATTCTGTTAATCAAACTTTTCATTTCTTCACCTGGCAGCATCTTTGTAATAAATTTTTTTGTCCAAGATACATAGACTTGTACCATCATTCCAGCTGATCAGAGTGCCCAATAGTGCCATAGCATGCCAGATGGTGCCATACTGTGCCAATTTGGGATCAAAATTGACATGCATATGACCCTAAAATATCAAATTAATAAAAAAATATACAGCACTTTCTGGCACTATGATTAATGGCACAATGGAACAAGTCTATTTTCTTAACAGCTGAGCATGACTGGTAATTGTCCTCCAATGCCTCCTAGGCATTGTTTGCCATTTTAGCTCTTGAGCATTGAATGAACATTTTGTCTTTGATATTAAGGCAAGTATTGCTAAAGGCACTTAGTTCTTACTTCTGGTACTTTAAGGCTTCCTCTGCCACATTTTTAGGATAGCATTCTTCTCCCATCACAGTATCCCAAAGACCTCTTTCTTGTAGCAGCATCTTCATCTTCACCTTCCACACTTGGTAGTGGAATCCATCCAACTTTTTAGCAGAGGGAAACATTCCAGTAGTAGCAGTGGTAGACATTGCAGATAGTGACAGCCTGGGGCTCATAACCTGTTGTAGGAGTCATGGGGATATTGGAAGTGATTAAGTGAGCAAGTAGATTATGTGGTTCTCACTTATTGATATTTTGGTGAAAATATTCAAGTAGCTCCTGGCAAGGAATTTGGTTGATATTCACAAAGGTCTGTAGGTAATGATCTGGGTGACTAAACTAGGTGAGTATTTAGGTGGAACTTCTTGACATTGGTTAAAAAGAACTTTTTGGTGTGCAAAGTGTTGAATGCTCCGGAGTCAATATACTGTGTCTGAGAATCCTTGTTTGTGGCCATATTTAGTGTAGATAGGAATAGTCTATCTTCAGTTGTTGCAGCATTTCCATATTTGGGTTTTTTCTGCTTATTATCACCCTTTTTGCAGTACTGGTCTAATGAGTATCCTTTCCTTTTGCAGTAGTTGCAAAACAGGTTACTACTGCCTTTAAAGGGTCTTGGGTACCTCCTTTGTTGGTTGTCATTGCTTATTAAGGCATATTTCTCTTCCTTCTTATTGGCACTTGATGTTCTTAATTCTTCATCCAGGAGCCTTGCATATATGTAACTTAAGACCCAATCTTCAGTTCTGGACTCTACAGCTGATACAAGGACCTGAAACTTGCTTATCAGGCTACTCAGGATGGAAGCTATTGCATCCTCATCAGTAGCTGATACACCTGCAGATTCCATTGTGTCAATTGACAGTGTAATTCTGTTGATAGAATTTTCATTTCTTCTACTGGCAGCATCTTTGTGGTAAAGAGTTTTTGTCTAAGATGCATTCTCTTTGCAGCTGAACATGGCTGGTAGGTGTCCTCAAATGCCTTTCAGTCATTTTTTGCCATTTTTGCTTTTGACCATTGATTTAGCAATTTGCCATAAACATTGAGGCAAATGCAATTAAAGGCACTTTGTTCTTTCTTCTATTAGCTCAGGCTTCCTCTCCAACATTTTTACAAAGTCATTCCTCTGCCGTAACATTATCCCAAAGGCCTCTTTCTTGTGGCAGCATTTTCATCATCACCCTCCACACTTGGTAGTTAGTTCCATCCAACTTTTCTGCATAGAGAAAAATTCAAGCAAAAGCAGGAGTGGATATTGCCAAGATTGACATCTTGGCACTTGTAACAAGTGGTAAGAGGCATGGAGACATAGGAGGTGATTGGAAGAACAAGTAGATCAAGTGGCTTGCACATAATGATTTATTGAATGCAAAAATAGTGGTTGTGCTTTGCATGGTTGTGGCTTTACCTGGTCTTGGCATTGCAAACACATAGAATAGGTTAAGGAAGGTTCCAAGAGCATGTGGGCAAAGTGTGGGGCTGTTTGGACAACTTTGAGAATTTTCATGTTCTGGGTACCTGGTATTTTGGTGAAGATATTTCATGTAATCCTCAACAAGGAATTTGTTCAGTAATCACCAAGATTTGTAGGTAATGATTTAAGTGACTATGTTAGGTGAACATTCAGGTGGGATTACAAATTCTTACAATAGCACTTCTGCCTCTGATAGTTTATGCAATTCTTGAGATACTTTGTAACCATACTAATGCTAACCCATAATATGTTTGCTTGTTTGAATCCATGATAATGCTGATGGAGCAAGTTATGAGCATTCTTCCTGGCCTTCAGTTCCTGATGGTCCCTTGGTATGCCAGCCTTTGTTATAATTATGAAGCTGTCACCTATATATTATGGTAACTTAGTCACATAGATCTTATTCAGTTATTAGCATTCTGTCCTGGCCAGCTTTCCGCTCAGGACTTACTAATAATACTTTTACCAAGCTATCAGGTACACATAAGACTTGTTCCATCATTTCAGCTGATCATAGTGCCCAATAGTGCCATAGCATTCCAGATGGTGCCTGATCATGCCACAGAGTGCCAGATGGTGCCATACTGTGCCAATTTGGGATCAAAATTGACATGCATATGACCCTAAAATAGCAAATTAATAACAGCATATACAGCACTTTCTGGCACTATGATCAATGTCACAATGGAACAAGTCTATGTTATAACATTACTCCAAGTTGTCCAAAAGACCCCAAATTGTGCACATATATTCTTAGGATATTCCTTAATAAACATGACATGTTTGTTTGCCTTTCTTTGTCAATACTATCAATGCCATACTTTTAATCAATGAATTTACAAGTGAGTAGCATGTATTTACTCTGGTTCTCCACATCACTTCCAATACTCCATAGAATATTGCAACAGCCTTCAGGTGATGGCATGTTAGTCTTCTTATGTCCTCCTGAGAACTAGCCTACTCTTCATTATAACACTCAATGACTTCACCAATCTTCAGTGACATTTGACTTTTAGGCTTCAGTATAAAGATGACAGTCTCTCTCTTCCATGCTGCAATAGGTTGCTCTGGGGGCTTTATCTTTGGGCACTGTTGTTGTGCTTCAAAGAATTTACAGTGTTCCTCTGCTGTCATATTGTGGGATGACTCAGTTCTTGACTGTGACATTGAGCTACTAGAGTTCCTTCTTTGCAGCAGAGATACTGATTCTCTACCTGGGAAATTGATTGCTCTACACATATTAGACTTGTTCTGTTGGATAGTGCCACATTGAGCCATGAGTGCCAAATGATGCCATACTGTGCCAGGGAGGCCAAGTGAGCCTATACTTGGCCACAGAGTGTGAAACACAGCTCTGCATCTTCATGCAAAGCAGCCCCTGTGTTTCACCCATTGAGCTGGAGAAAATCCATTTTTTGACCTTTTTTTTTGAATCAATATTGTTCAGGATGTGTGAGAGCACAGAAGGACTGAAGACATGCATCTGATACTCAACACCCATGGCACTCTGAATCTAGTTCCTGTGACTTGTATCATGTCACAAATATGAATGGCACTATCTTGGTCCACTGGTACTATCTGGCACTATACTTAAATATTAGCCCTAAAGTTAAACCTATATAAAGCACTTATAGTGCCAGATAGTACCAGTGGACCAAGATAGTGCCGTTCATTTTTATGACATGATACAAGCTACAGGAGCTAGATTCAGAGTGCCATGGGTATTGAGTACCCAATGCATGTCTTATATCTTTTTGTGCTCTTACACATCCTGCATGACATTGATTCAAAAAAAAAGGTAAAAAAATGGATTTTTTCCAGCTCAATGGGTGAAACACAGGGGCTGCTTTGCATGAAGATGCAGAGCTGTGTTTCACACTCTGTGGCCAAGTATAGGCTCACTTGGCCTCCCTGGCACACTATGGCATCATTTGGCACTCATGGCTCAATGTGGCACTATCCAACGGAACAAGTCTATTGTCTGCTCATCCTGGCTTTTGACTATTTCCTGATTTCTCAAGCCATTGCATCCATCCTATTAGCCACTGCACCTAATGCCTTATTAAGGCTTTGGTATAAGCTGAAAACTTACTTGCTAACACTGCTGGTGGGGATGCTGCAATAGCCATTTGTTGGTCTTCTGCTGGAGGTACTGCATTGATTGCATTCTCATCCGCCTGAGAATTATGGACAGCTTGCAGCTCCAAAGAGATTCTTAGTTGCATACTTGACCAAGAGCCTAAGGAGTCCACATTATTACCTTCAGAGTGCACACTGTCAGCATGGCCTTTTTAGGTTGTAACCTTGCTTGTTGTACTGAACATTGAAACAAGCTGTTCTTCAAACATTCTTCCGCTACTGTCAGCCATGGGGCATGGTTGGGAACCAGACAACTTTACTTCATTTTTTGGTGACATATATATATGGTAGTGAGTCAATCATAAGGGGAAATAGCAATCTATGTACATGTGTGTTTGGGGCCACAGATTTATTTATGATGCTTACTATGGTGGGTTATCATTGAATCTTACATTCATGTAGGTGTAATACCTCAGACATCAGACTGTCTTAAGTTCACATGAGTATTAACTAAAAAGTGATATAATAGTATTATGTTGTTGAGTGTCAAGCTGTTTACCCATGGACAGGACTACTTTGATGCAATGCTGTAAGAGAAGAGAAAATAACCATATGGCTATTGTAACACACCTCCCAGCCATGATGCACACACTTTACACTTATAAAGGGGACTAGAATCCAGCAGGACAAGGGAATATATTAGCTCAGTAACAAAAAGTATTTTTCAGATATTCAAGAGATATTCAAGGCAAAAGTGGTGGCAACCAAGCATATGTGTACCACCTGCAGGACAAGATTATTGTTATAGGAGGATTATAGATAATTTTGACCAGATTCCTTGTCAGGATCTATTTATGATATCTCATTAAAATATCAGGTACCTAAATATTGAAGATTTTCACAGCTGTCCAAACAGCCCCATATATTGCAGACATGCTCTTGGGACCTTTTTGAGCATATTCTTTAGGCTTTTTGCCAGCACTATGCAGTAGTATAAACACTGTTTTTACATCCAATAAATCATTGATTGAAAGCCACATACAATGCTTATTTTCCCAACTACTTTCAATACCTCCAAGTTCCTACAACACTTGAGACCTCTCTAGGCATATTTTACATGGAATCTTTTTAAGACCCTGGAAAAGTATGTATCCCAATTTACCACTCACTAAATCATCAAGTGAAAGCCACAGAATCCCCAAAACTGTTACAGCAATAAATTGGCATAGTGAGTGCAGAAGAATCCCTCTTTAGGAATAGTAACATCACTAGACTCAACTTTACGGTTTCATCAATATTCAGAAGCCCCATCTCTACAACCTTACAGATTCTGTCCACTTAGCCAGAGTGACACTTGCACTTGATTGTAAGAAACGGGTTTGAACTTGAATTCGATAAAATGTTTACTAGAAATGAGGGGTTAAGTGATCGAGCACTTCACTTATTGACATGGATATGCTCATACCAAATTCTCTCACGCTAAACGTGCAGTGCGGGTGAACCCTACTCTTACTTGTCCACAGCAAAGGAGTGATCAGTATTACCAACAGTAACTAGCCAGTGACACCAGTAAACCTGCAGATTATGAAAGACATTGGAAGTCAAAGCATTGAAATATTCAAGACTTCGTGTGTGTTTATAATATCGATAGTTTAGAGACAACAAACTCCACTTGATCACAACGGTACAGCAGCTCCATCTTCTAACCCTTGCTATATATTGGACTGTTTCCAAGGTAATGATGACTCATCCAATCAAACAGCACTGTGGAACGTAGGACAAATTAACTCTAATAGATCAGCTTGATGATACGGTTCACATTCCAATTAACTGTCATTGGGAGAAGTTGAAAACTCAATAATATTCATTACTATTTATTCAATTGACAATTAGAGTAGGTTATTACAGAACTTAGATACACGATGCTTTTACTCCTTGTCAGCCACCTCGCCCTTCTCTTCAGCGCCATCGTTACAGGTCTCCTTGACCTCACGTGCTACGAAGTAGGTGAATGGAAGAGACAGAGTGAACAGTCCCCAGTTGATGATCAGCTGGGTGAGGAAGGCAGTGCCGACAGCATCGATTCTCCAGGCAATGGCAGCTCCGGCTGATTGGATGCCCTTGTAGTAGCCAGCGTAGCGAGCAAGCACTGATGAGTCGTTCGACAAGGCTCCCATGACCCAGTAGGCATAGGTTTGCAACATGGCATCACACATGCCATAGAAGATGTACAGGATGAACTTGGGCCAGAACTCGCTGGGGTGGTCGATGAAGTCGATGTTCGAGGGGTGATCCTCACGAGTGTATTGGAGCTGAAGGGCAAGTCCTCCGGCCCAGGTGGCTGAGAAGATCACTCCAACAATCGCCAGTCCATACACAGCTCTGGCACGACGACCGAAGCGAGGGTTGTCGAGGAAGGCTCCCAAGCCGTAGGCACCAAGCATCTGAGATCCCCAGTACAGGGCGTTGTTGAGGGAACGGGTGCGAAGGTTGAACAACACTCCGTTCACGGCGCCGAACTGGTAGGAGTAGAACCAGTTGGAGCTGATGAACAACGGGGTGAGCAGGAGCATGTACTTGTTGGTGAAGAGCTTGAGGATGTCCACGATCTCACCACCGATGTTGGTGAACTTCTTCACGACTACTCTGCTGCCATCGTCGCGGATCACCTTGCCAGGAGGCAAGAGAATGAGTCCGAGGAGAGCGCCGAGAATCATGATCACGAGGAAGGCGAGGTAGGTGCTGTTGCTGACGGCTCCCTTGTCAGAGTGGAAGTTGAGGCCGAATGGAATGAAGGCTCCCATCACACCACCCAGGTTGAACAGAATCCAGAACAGACCGACACAGCGACCCTTCTGATCTTCCGCGGGATACGACATCATCACCACACCCTGGGCTGTCCACAGAATACCGGCACCAACACCAAGGATGGCACTGGCAATGATCACGAATGCCGGCTTCTTGGTCTCGTTGTAGTAGAGGAGCGAGCCAGAGTACAAAGCGTAAGTCAAACCACCGAGGCACAAGCAAAGACGACCACCGAGAATGTTGTAGAAACCACCACCTAGGCATCCGAACACGGCAAAGCAAGAATAAAGGGCGACATTTCCGTTCTTGGCTGTGTTATCGTCCATTTGACCACCGGCACCCATACCGTTGATGACGTTGAACATGCCGGGGCATGCGAAGCAGACAAAACCCACCAGGAGTACTTGTCCCAAAGGACTGTTGATTCTCATTGTAGAGTAGAAAGTAGCAAATTACTTATGATTATACCCAGCAGGTTGAAGGCTTTATATACACCCACACCCCGAGCTTGTAGTTACTATACAACCGACTTCATATAAGCACTTGTGCTACCATTGCTTACTATACCCAGTTGCGCTACGGGAGGCTTTAAGGTTACCGAAATTGCCAAACCAGCGAGTAATTTATACTAAAATGGAGATGGAATTCGACTGTTACACTAGAGAACTCTAACTTTATTGTTTGAGTAAATATTGGAATGCTACCCATTGGTCCATCCGAATCCGGAGATAGGTCACTATATCTACACAGATTGGAGAGTGAGAAAACTCGTAAGATTCTCATTAGTCATTGTATACCTTCCCATTTCGGCAGGCAGTTTGCGGAGAGTACGACTTGATAAATTGGTGACCAGGCCAATCTCCACAATATGCTGCCATCTAGGTCCGTTGACAATTTTGGTAAGTGAAAACCTTGTTGTTGATTACGAACAAACCGTCCCCACAGACCAGACCATTCTTGTGCTTTTGGCCTTCGGGGTATGGGAAATGGGCTATAAGAAATGTTGGTGGCTGAAGGGTCGTCCCAGCTGAATCCACTATGTAGTATTGGTGCCCATCAGCCATAAGCAGTACTTTACCCGTCCCCCAATTGATCAGCATCTATATGTTACTTTGTGGTACTCAATAGTGCAAATGTGTAAATTTGATATGACGAGATACAAGTATAGTACTTCCTTTGGACTCCGGTACCTAAACACGTAACTCAGCCAGAATAAATGCTCCTATATTGTGGTTTTTGATGAGTAATCGCCGAGAAAAACGGTGTATATTAGTAGCATTAAAGGCACCCATCACATTTGGTGAACGAATCACAGGCAAATGAATATTTGCAAAGCATGGGGGAACTCCGAAATATACATGGAAAACGCCTCACGAAAAACAGGATGAAGATCATATTTTTCAAATCAATAAAGCGAGTAAATATATGGTATGATTAGAATGAATTAATTTTATTGTTAATACTATTATGAGGGATGGTAGTGAAGTAGCTGATAGAAATATTGACCGTCGGTTTGGACTTACTCTTTGTCTGTTACCTCACCCTTCTCTTCAGCGCCATCGTTACAGGTCTCCTTGACCTCGCGCGCTACAAAGTAGGTGAATGGAAGAGACAGAGTGAACAGTCCCCAGTTGATGATCAGCTGGGTGAGGAAGGCAGTGCCGACAGCATCGATTCTCCAGGCAATGGCGGCTCCGGCTGATTGGATGCCCTTGTAGTAGCCAGCGTAGCGAGCAAGCACTGATGAGTCGTTCGACAAGGCTCCCATGACCCAGTAGGCATAGGTTTGCAACATGGCATCACACATGCCATAGAAGATGTACAGGATGAACTTGGGCCAGAACTCGCTGGGGTGGTCGATGAAGTCGATGTTCGAGGGGTGATCCTCACGAGTGTATTGGAGCTGAAGGGCAAGACCTCCGGCCCAGGTGGCTGAGAAGATCGCTCCAACAATGGCCAGTCCATACACAGCTCTGGCGCGACGACCGAAGCGAGGGTTATCAAGGAAGGCTCCTAAGCCGTAGGCACCAAGCATCTGAGATCCCCAGTAAAGGGCGTTGTTGAGGGAACGGGTGCGAAGGTTGAACAACACTCCGTTCACGGCGCCGAACTGGTAGGAGTAGAACCAGTTGGAACTGATGAACAACGGGGTGAGCAGGAGCATGTACTTGTTGGTGAAGAGCTTGAGGATGTCCACGATCTCGCCGCCGATGTTGGTGAACTTCTTCACGACTACTCTGCTGCCATCATCACGGATCACCTTGCCAGGGGGCAAGAGAATGAGTCCGAGGAGAGCGCCGAGAATCATGATCACGAGGAAGGCGAGGTAGGTGCTGTTGCTGACGGCTCCCTTGTCAGAGTGGAAGTTGAGGCCGAATGGAATGAAGGCTCCCATCACACCACCCAGGTTGAACAGAATCCAGAACAGACCGACACAGCGACCCTTCTGATCTTCCGCAGGATACGACATCATCACCACACCCTGAGCTGTCCACAGAATACCAGCACCAACACCAAGGATGGCACTGGCAATGATCACGAATGCGGGCTTCTTGGTCTCGTTGTAGTAGAGGAGCGAGCCAGAGTACAAAGCGTAAGTCAGACCACCGAGGCACAAGCAAAGACGACCACCGAGAATGTTGTAGAAACCACCACCTAGGCATCCGAACACGGCAAAGCAAGAGTAAAGGGCGACATTTCCGTTCTTGGCTGTGTTATCGTCCATCTGACCACCGGCGCCCATACCGTTGATGACGTTGAACATGCCGGGACATGCGAAGCAGACAAAACCCACCAGGAGTACTTGTCCCAAAGGACTGTTGATTCTCATTGTAAAGTTGTAACTAGTTGTAGTAAGAGTAAGAGTAGTGTAGTATTAAGGGTTGTGCCTTATGATTACCTCACTGCAGATCTTATATACTTGTGGAGCTACGGAGTTTGAGGCGATTACTGAATTCAGAACTAGTCCAGAACTCCGCCTGGTCCCATAATGACTAGATTACTGTCAAGCTGGATTTTTTACCATCACAAAGCTAAATTGCATGAGCATGTTCAATGTCCTAGAAAGCACCGAATCACCGACGCCACTAATTGCACAGAGATCTGAGCTAGCTTTTCCATGAGTATTCCATTAACCAAATACTCATGGTCCTTGTGATCATGATTGGTTGGTATTGATCTCTACATTAAGATATATGCTACGATCTAATTGGAACAGTATTCAATCCCAGTTCCAAGAAGGGCACAGGCAACACTATATCAGGAATGATTAGATGGCCGTTTCAATATTAGTGTTTTCGATCCGGTTCTGCTTCGCTCCCATGTATTTCAATGCTGTGTGTTGTATGGGAATATACACCATATACAAGTAAATCTCGTATACATCAGAATTGAAACATGAACTGATTGTCACCCCTTTAAGCAAGTCTGTGCGGAGAAAATGCAAAGGTTAAGTAAGCGCTAGTCTTTATTCAACTAGTTAAATAACACTAACGCATTGTTCACTGGTGATAGTTATGTAACAGTTGCACTATATCGTACCAGTCTGGACTTTATAACTTTTAACAGACACTCCGTTCTCCTTAGGTTTGGGAGAACCTCACAGTAATTAGTTCAAAGAGGTAGGGTACAGAGTCTTTTACTGGGGATAAGGTTAAGAAAGAGTTATCAACAGTATAGATTCCCCAAGCCCTCTCGCTAGCCAGAATAAGGTTCAGGGAGTCTTACCACCCAGGAATTACCGGTTTTAAATCGACACTACAGTGATTTTAAGTAGTGCCAAGTACGGAATTTGCCCACTATACACCCAATTTTCACTCATGTAAGCCTATCCACCAAAATTTAGTAAGTATATTCCAAAAAAAATTATCTATTACAAGCTACAAAGCGTTTTGAATGAAAGTATTTCGCACAGAGAGGTGCGAGAGGAACTATTGATAGGTTTTCATTTATTAATATGTCTCTCTCGAAAGTGCTCTTGAGATGATGTTGCAATTGAAGTCTTGATTAATTCTGTACAATGTAATGCTTTGGAATTACTCTTTGTCAGCTGCCTCACCCTTCTCTTCAGCGCCATCGTTACAGGTCTCCTTGACCTCGCGCGCTACGAAGTAGGTGAATGGAAGGGACAGAGTGAACAGTCCCCAGTTGATGATCAGCTGGGTAAGGAAGGCAGTGCCGACAGCATCGATTCTCCAGGCAATGGCGGCTCCGGCTGATTGGATGCCCTTGTAGTAGCCAGCATAGCGAGCAAGCACTGACGAGTCGTTCGACAAGGCTCCCATGACCCAGTAGGCATAGGTTTGCAACATGGCATCACACATGCCATAGAAGATGTACAGGATGAACTTGGGCCAGAACTCGCTGGGGTGGTCGATGAAGTCGATGTTCGAGGGGTGATCCTCACGAGTGTATTGGAGCTGAAGGGCAAGTCCTCCGGCCCAGGTGGCAGAGAAAATTGCTCCAACAATCGCCAGTCCATACACAGCTCTGGCGCGACGACCGAAGCGAGGGTTATCAAGGAAGGCTCCCAAGCCGTAGGCACCAAGCATCTGAGATCCCCAGTACAAGGCGTTGTTGAGGGAACGGGTGCGAAGGTTGAACAACACTCCGTTCACGGCGCCGAACTGGTAGGAGTAGAACCAGTTGGAGCTGATGAACAACGGGGTGAGCAGGAGCATGTACTTGTTGGTGAAGAGCTTGAGGATGTCCACGATCTCACCGCCGATGTTGGTGAACTTCTTCACGACTACTCTGCTGCCATCATCACGGATCACCTTGCCAGGGGGCAAGAGAATGAGTCCGAGGAGAGCACCGAGAATCATGATCACGAGGAAGGCGAGGTAGGTGCTGTTGCTGACGGCTCCCTTGTCAGAGTGGAAGTTGAGGCCGAATGGAATGAAGGCTCCCATCACACCACCCAGGTTGAACAGAATCCAGAACAGACCGACACAGCGACCCTTCTGATCTTCCGCGGGATACGACATCATCACCACACCCTGAGCTGTCCACAGAATACCGGCACCAACACCAAGGATGGCACTGGCAATGATCACGAATGCGGGCTTCTTGGTCTCGTTGTAGTAGAGGAGCGAGCCAGAGTACAAAGCGTAAGTCAAACCACCGAGGCACAAGCAAAGACGACCACCGAGAATGTTGTAGAAACCACCACCTAGGCATCCGAATACGGCAAAGCAAGAGTAAAGGGCGACATTTCCGTTCTTGGCTGTGTTATCATCCATCTGACCACCGGCGCCCATACCGTTGATGACGTTGAACATGCCGGGGCATGCGAAGCAGACAAAACCCACCAGGAGTACTTGTCCCAGAGGACTGTTGATTCTCATTGTAAAGTTGTAACTAGTTGTAGTAAGAGTAAGTAAGAGTAGTATTAAGGGTTGTGCCTTATGATTACCTCACTGCAGATCTTTATATACTTGCGGAACTATGGAGTTTGAGGCGATTACTGAATTCAGAAATAGTCCAGAACTCCGCCTGGTCCCATAATGATTAGATTGCTGTCATGCTGGGTTTTTTACCATCACAAAGCTAAATTGCATGAGCATGTTCAATGTCCTAGAAAGCACCAGATCACCGACGCCACTAATTGCACAGAGATCTGAGCAGGCTTTTCCATGAGTATTCCATTAACCAAATACTCATGGTCCTTGGGATCATAAATGGTTGGTATTGATCTCTTCGTTAGGATATATGCTACGATCTAATTGGAACCGTGTTCAATTCAAGTTTCATCAAGGGCACTGGGAATCCCAAATTAGGAATGATTGGATGACCATTCTGATGCTATTGCTTGCCCTTGAATTCTATTTCGATCTCATGAAATTCTTTACGATTTAGCACTTTATGTTTATGGAACATACTCCACGTTCGAGAAAATTTTACCAAGGCGGATCCGAATTATTAACAGACTATTACACTATTTCGTAAGTCTATGTGGAGTAAATCATGGTTGTGTTTATTCTCATTGAGATAGCGATAATAGATGATGGAAGTGCAATAAATGGGGTATATTGGTTAGGTCTCGGCTTCTGTACTGTTAATACCCATCCTGTACCCGTTGGTAGACTAATTACAGATTTCCGAGATCTCTCATGCTACGAAATAGATGTTCAGAAGTGATAGGGTAAAGCGTCCTCAGCTGATGGTCAGCAGGGTGAGAAAGTCGGTAATAAGGAAATTGATTATTTATGCAATGACCGCACCTACCGATAGGGTGTCCTTGTGGTAGTTAGTATAATGAACAAGACTGGAATAAATAACCAGGCATAGAAATACATCATGGCACTACAGAGGTCATAGTCAATTCAGGGGATGAACACGGGTTAGGGCTACCCTGACCCTAACAATATCGTGACTCAGGAAACCATCTAGCACGTTGTAGAAATCACAGCCTAAACCTGTGAATGAGGCAAAGCATGAGTGAAGGCCACCGATTCGGTTCTCTGCAGTGCTATCTTCCGAAAAAAAGGCTGGCATTTTCACTTACTACTATGCGTGGGTCATCATAATACTTATCCCAATAGCTATATAAGGAGTAAACTATGGCCTTTTCAACCTGCTTTTACTGAAAATTAGCACTTATGTGAGGTGTTGTATGGTGCCACAATCAGCTGTGCGGTACGAGTCTTGTTCGAGCCGATCATATCGCTCTTTAGCAGAGTGTTGCATACCACAACGCACTAAACATTAGCTACCAATATCCTACACCTAATTTCCATGAAGACCAGACATATCGGATACGAAATCAATCGATTAAATCAGATTCCTTCGATAAATAGCCAAAGGAAAGACAAGATAAAAATAGACGTAAGTACACAATACGTGGATTCTATTCGCTTCAGCTGGAGTTTTGTAGAGCCTGTTAGGTTAGGTAAAGATGAAGAGTAATTCAGTATCGACATGAAGCTAGCAAATTTCGATATGTATTCTTTATTCATATAATGTGTTTCAAAAATGCTCTTATGATGATGTTTAAAGTGATTGAATTCTATACAATATCATGCATTCCATCTACTCTTTGTCAGCTACCTCGCCCTTCTCTTCAGCGCCATCGTTACAGGTCTCCTTGACCTCGCGTGCTACGAAGTAGGTGAATGGAAGAGACAGAGTGAACAGTCCCCAATTGATGATCAGCTGGGTGAGGAAGGCAGTGCCGACAGCATCGATTCTCCACGCAATGGCAGCTCCGGCTGATTGAATGCCCTTGTAGTAGCCAGCGTAGCGAGCAAGCACTGATGAGTCGTTCGACAAGGCTCCCATGACCCAGTAGGCATAGGTTTGCAACATGGCATCACACATGCCATAGAAGATGTACAGGATGAACTTAGGCCAGAACTCGCTGGGGTGGTCGATGAAGTCGATGTTCGAGGGGTGATCCTCACGAGTGTATTGGAGCTGAAGGGCAAGTCCTCCGGCCCAGGTGGCCGAGAAGATCGCTCCAACAATCGCCAGTCCATACACAGCTCTGGCACGACGACCGAAGCGAGGGTTGTCGAGGAAGGCTCCCAAGCCATAGGCACCAAGCATCTGAGATCCCCAGTAGAGGGCGTTGTTGAGGGAACGGGTGCGAAGGTTGAACAACACTCCGTTCACGGCACCGAACTGGATAGGAGTAGAACCAGTTGGAGCTGATGAACAATGGGGTGAGCAGGAGCATGTACTTGTTGGTGAAGAGCTTGAGGATGTCCACGATCTCACCACCGATGTTGGTGAACTTCTTCACGACTACTCTGCTGCCATCATCGCGGATCACCTTGCCAGGGGGCAAGAGAATGAGTCCGAGGAGAGCACCGAGAATCATGATCACGAGGAAGGCGAGGTAGGTGCTGTTGCTGACGGCGCCCTTGTCAGAGTGGAAGTTGAGGCCGAATGGAATGAAGGCTCCCATCACACCACCCAGGTTGAACAGAATCCAGAACAGACCGACACAGCGACCCTTCTGATCTTCCGCGGGATACGACATCATCACCACACCCTGAGCTGTCCACAGAATACCAGCACCAACACCAAGGATGGCACTGGCAATGATCACGAATGCCGGCTTCTTGGTCTCGTTGTAGTAGAGGAGCGAGCCAGAGTACAAAGCGTAAGTCAAACCACCGAGGCACAAGCAAAGACGACCACCGAGAATGTTGTAGAAACCGCCACCTAGGCATCCGAACACGGCAAAGCAAGAGTAAAGGGCGACATTTCCGTTCTTGGCTGTGTTATCATCCATCTGACCACCGGCGCCCATACCGTTGATGACGTTGAACATGCCGGGACATGCGAAGCAGACAAAACCCACCAGGAGTACTTGTCCCAGAGGACTGTTGATTCTCATTGTAAAGTTGTAACTAGTTGTAGTAAGAGTAAGAGTAGTATTAAGGGTTGTGCCTTATGATTACCTCACTGCAGATCTTATATACTTGTGGAGCTACGGAGTTTGAGGCGATTACTGAATTCAGAACTAGTCCAGAACTCCGCCTGGTCCCATAATGATTAGATTACTGTCAAGCTGGATTTTTTACCACCATAAAGCTAAATTGCATGAGCATGTTCAATGTCCTAGAAAGCACCGAATCACCGACGCCACTAATTGCACAGAGATCTGAGCAAGCTTTTCCATGAGTATTCCATTAACCAAATACTCATGGTCCTTGTGATCATGATTGGTTGGTATTGATCTCTACATTAAGATATATGCTACGCTCTAATTGGAATAGTATCCAATCTCAGCTCCAAATTAGGAATGATTAGATGACCATTTCAGTGTTAATGTTTGCCTTCAGTTTCTGTTTTGATGGTTACATTTGCTGTATGTAAATATACCATACATTCAATGCATCACCACCGTAACAGATATGAAATGGGAACTGACCGATTTCTCTTTTCGTAAGTCCATGTGGAATAGATAATACAATCGTGTAAGCAGCTGCTTTACTCAAATTGTACAGGTAGCACCGCGATATCGATGATTGAATATAGTAGTGTAAAAAAATACAGTAGGTCGATTTGCTATGGAACATCGTTCGGCCAACGCATACTCCGTTTCCATTGACTATTGCATCTTTGGTCATTTTTCGGAGTTAGAGCAAGCCTTCTGTCATTTCGATTACATTAGTTGGTCATATTTCAATATATCCCACCGAACGGCACACCAGGATGAGTGGGTAATTTGACATCGCTGACAACTGTGCTACACGAACGATCAGCATATCGACTATTTCATTCCTTAGATAGTTATTTGTGCACCAGAGCTAACGGTACAGCAAGCGCTACGAGCCTATGCGTGCGAAAACCATACGTTGTTAACAGATGTCATACGCCTACTAAGTCAATCGATTAAAGTAGATTCCGTCCAGCAAAGAAATGAGTAATACTGAAACCAATATTCGCATTAAAGTGGAGGAATGATATATTTAAAAGAACTACATAGATGAATATAAGATTTCTGTCAGCAAAAAGTGAGGAGTTGGAGCGGATTACTGAGATGTTGTAGGTAATTGAAAACTCGGGAACGACCTGGAATAAAGGATATGACTAATATATCTTGATTTATTATCATATTGAATTTTAAAGATGCTCTTATAATAGCGATGTTTCGAGTATAAACTTGATTAAATCCTGTACAATGTCATGCATTCCATCTACTCTTTGTCAGCTACCTCGCCCTTCTCCTCGGAGCCATCGTTACAGGTCTCCTTGACCTCGCGCGCTACAAAGTAGGTGAATGGAAGAGACAGAGTGAACAGTCCCCAGTTGATGATCAGCTGGGTAAGGAAGGCAGTGCCAACAGCATCGATTCTCCAGGCAATGGCAGCTCCGGCTGATTGGATGCCCTTGTAGTAGCCAGCATAGCGAGCAAGCACTGACGAGTCGTTCGACAAGGCTCCCATGACCCAGTAGGCATAGGTTTGCAACATGGCATCACACATGCCATAGAAGATGTACAGGATGAACTTGGGCCAGAACTCGCTGGGGTGGTCGATGAAGTCGATGTTCGAGGGGTGATCCTCACGAGTGTATTGGAGCTGAAGGGCAAGTCCTCCGGCCCAGGTGGCCGAGAAGATCGCTCCAACAATCGCCAGTCCATACACAGCTCTGGCGCGACGACCGAAGCGAGGGTTGTCGAGGAAGGCACCCAAGCCGTAGGCACCAAGCATCTGAGATCCCCAGTAGAGGGCGTTGTTGAGGGAACGGGTGCGAAGGTTGAACAACACTCCGTTCACGGCGCCGAACTGGTAGGAGTAGAACCAGTTGGAGCTGATGAACAATGGGGTGAGCAGGAGCATGTACTTGTTGGTGAAGAGCTTGAGGATGTCCACGATCTCGCCGCCGATGTTGGTGAACTTCTTCACGACTACTCTGCTGCCATCATCGCGGATCACCTTGCCAGGGGGCAAGAGAATGAGTCCGAGGAGAGCACCGAGAATCATGATCACGAGGAAGGCGAGGTAGGTGCTGTTGCTGACGGCTCCCTTGTCAGAGTGGAAGTTGAGGCCGAATGGAATGAAGGCTCCCATCACACCACCCAGGTTGAACAGAATCCAGAACAGACCGACACAGCGACCCTTCTGATCTTCCGCGGGATACGACATCATCACCACACCCTGAGCTGTCCACAGAATACCAGCACCAACACCAAGGATGGCACTGGCAATGATCACGAATGCGGGCTTCTTGGTCTCGTTGTAGTAGAGGAGCGAGCCAGAGTACAAAGCGTAAGTCAAACCACCGAGGCACAAGCAAAGACGACCACCAAGAATGTTGTAGAAACCACCACCTAGGCATCCGAACACGGCAAAGCAAGAGTAAAGGGCGACATTTCCGTTCTTGGCTGTGTTATCATCCATCTGACCACCGGCACCCATACCGTTGATGACGTTGAACATGCCGGGACATGCGAAGCAGACAAAACCCACCAGGAGTACTTGTCCCAGAGGACTGTTGATTCTCATTGTAAAGTTGTAACTAGTTGTAGTAAGAGTAAGAGTAAGAGTGGTATTAAGGGTTGTGCCTTATGATTACCTCACTGCAGATCTTTATACTTGCGGAACTATGGAGTTTGAGGCGATTACTGAATTCAGAAATAGTCCAGAACTCCGCCTGGTCCCATAATGATTAGATTACTGTCAAGCTGGGTTTTTTACCACCACAAAGCTAAATTGCATGAGCATGTTCAATGTCCTAGAAAGCACCGAATCACCGACGCCACTAATTGCACGGAGATCTGAGCTAGCTTTTCCATGAGTATTCCATTAACCAAATACTCATGGTCCTTGGGATCACGATTGGTTGGTATTGATCTCTACATTAAGATATATGCTACGCTCTAATTGGAATAGTATCCAATCTCAGCTCCAAGAATGGCACAGGCAACCCCAAATTAGGAATGATTAGATGACCATTTCAATGTTAGTGTTTGCCTTCAGTTTCTGTTTCGATAGTTACTTTTTCTACATCTAAATACACCCCACATTCGATAAATTTTTGCCTCAGATGATCAGAACCGAGAACCGCCCAACTTTCTCTTCAGCAAATCTATGCGGAGTAAGTGCGATGGTCGTGTAAGCAGTAGTATTTACTCACTATGTACGAGTAGCATAGATATGTCAATGGGTGACTATTGTAGTGTAAAAACACGGTTGACGGATTTGTCCTGAAACTACGCTCGGTCATTGCATGCTTCTTCCTTATTGATGGAACGGGTATAAGCTTCCTTCTACCTGAAAGTTACGACGGTAGTTATCGGTAAAGCTGTAGGGAAGAGTCCTCAACTAAAGATCGGCTGAACGTGTAGGATGGTACTAACGGCTCCCGTTTCGGGGGAATTGGCTGCTGGAGCCACCTGTTAATCGTTGTAATAAGCAGTCAAGTCAGCGAGAGTATTGGAAATTGTGTACAAAACTCGTATGCTTATTCAGGTATTGATAGTTAGCATGGCAGTGTAGAAGCCGCAGACGATGTGTTTGTTATGTTAGAACACTAGAGTATCCACAGCTCATCACGCTGTTGTTTGTTGCATTAGTAAGTTATAAAGTAAACCTCCGACGAAGTAAAGGCCAAGCATAACACAACAGACTTCCAGTACCGGAAGCGCTGCCAATTAAACACAGAAGACTATGATATCGATTAATGCTGAATAATAATGATGGCACATCTACTACCCATGAAGACGAATGGCTATACTTGCCTTCTTCAGCCGCCGATTGTGAATTCGTAACAATAGAACAATCAATAGTAGTAAAGCAATCATATTCACTACTAGATATTCTCAACTTCCTGTACATCACCAACATGTTAGGCATCAAGAGACTTATCACAACGATCTGCAAACTTAAACCGATCATAAATTAAACGCCGCTGGCCGCTATACAGCCCAAACTATTACCCATGTTACCAACCCTTTCATGATTGTAACCCACTTACCGGAACTCACTGCAAATTAGACATGAACCCTACTTCTTGTGATAATATAAGGAATGATGTGCTCAGAAAGACTGACATGCGAGAGTAATATAATTGTCGCCAACACACTTGAGAACTAGTAGCGGGTTGCATGTGTACTTTGGGGAGAAAAATCCGTATCAACATTGAACTAAGTACGTTTACAGGGTGATTTATTCAATATTAAATTTGAACTCAAAGATAATGCTATGATGCGCTTATAGTAATGATATTTAGTGCGGAATATTGATTGAATTCTGTACAATGCTACGGTTTGGGTTTACTCTTTGTCTGCTACCTCGCCCTTCTCTTCGGCGCCATCGTTGCAGGTCTCCTTGACCTCGCGCGCTACAAAGTAGGTGAATGGAAGAGACAGAGTGAACAGTCCCCCAGTTGATGATCAGCTGGGTAAGGAAGGCAGTGCCGACCGCATCGATTCTCCACGCAATGGCAGCTCCGGCTGATTGGATGCCCTTGTAGTAGCCAGCATAGCGAGCAAGCACTGACGAGTCGTTCGACAAGGCTCCCATGACCCAGTAAGCATAGGTCTGCAACATGGCATCACACATGCCATAGAAGATGTACAGGATGAACTTGGGCCAGAACTCGCTGGGGTGGTCGATGAAGTCGATGTTCGAGGGGTGATCCTCACGAGTGTATTGGAGCTGAAGGGCAAGTCCTCCGGCCCAGGTGGCCGAGAAGATCGCTCCAACAATGGCCAGTCCATACACAGCTCTGGCACGACGACCGAAGCGAGGGTTGTCGAGGAAGGCTCCCAAGCCGTAGGCACCAAGCATCTGAGATCCCCAGTAGAGGGCGTTGTTGAGGGAACGGGTGCGAAGGTTGAACAACACTCCGTTCACAGCGCCGAACTGGTATGAGTAGAACCAGTTGGAGCTGATGAACAATGGGGTGAGCAGGAGCATGTACTTGTTGGTGAAGAGCTTGAGGATGTCCACGATCTCACCGCCGATGTTGGTGAACTTCTTCACGACTACTCTGCTGCCATCATCACGGATCACCTTGCCAGGAGGCAGGAGAATGAGTCCGAGGAGAGCACCGAGAATCATGATCACGAGGAAGGCGAGGTAGGTGCTGTTGCTGACGGCTCCCTTGTCAGAGTGGAAGTTGAGGCCGAATGGAATGAAGGCTCCCATCACACCACCCAGGTTGAACAGAATCCAGAACAGACCGACACAGCGACCCTTCTGATCTTCCGCGGGATACGACATCATCACCACACCCTGAGCTGTCCACAGAATACCAGCACCAACACCAAGGATGGCACTGGCAATGATCACGAATGCGGCTTCTTGGTCTCGTTGTAGTAGAGGAGCGAGCCAGAGTACAAAGCGTAAGTCAAACCACCGAGGCACAAGCAAAGACGACCACCAAGAATGTTGTAGAAACCACCACCTAGGCATCCGAACACGGCAAAGCAAGAGTAAAGGGCGACATTTCCGTTCTTGGCTGTGTTATCGTCCATCTGTCCACCGGCGCCCATACCGTTGATGACGTTGAACATGCCGGGGCATGCGAAGCAGACAAAACCCACGAGGAGTACTTGTCCCAAAGGACTGTTGATTCTCATTATAATGTTTTAACTAGTTGTTCTTGTAGTATTTTAGATATGAATGTGACTAAGACCTCTAGGTAGAACTTATATATGTTTTCGATCACTGCGCATGAAGTGATCGCCATGTTTGAAGCCGACCTAGAACGACGCTTCATTGTGCCTATAACGAGTATATTAAGGTTGACCCGCTTTCTTACCATTTTGGGATCGTAGGATTTAGATAAATTTCGATTAATCATTAGGCTCGATTTATTGGAGTATACTTCGAATTTCACGCCACGAACTTCTAAATGGCCTGGGATGGATTTCCTGTGGTTACAGGAAAACTCTAAATACAACCACTATGCTGATCACTCTAGGCCGATCCTATTTTTATTGTAGCTTTGTGTATATTTATCTATATACGGATCCGAGAATGATGTTAATCCAAATCGCGGCTAAATAAGGAAGGTCCAGCCGAATCAAGTGATATTTGTGCGGACTTTTTTATGGTTGCCTATGGAATCAACGCCACATCGAAAATCTGTATGTTCGATACAAACTTGACCATGAAGATAAACCACCGTTGATCGCATCTAAATTTGATTACGGAGGCGATCATTGTGGGGGTCTAAGCAGATTGCGTCTTTTAGCAGACGGAGTAAAATTGTAGGGCACAAGGTTGAGTTGATGAGGTTATAATATCATTTATTATAATATTTCGTGCTATCAGTAATGTGGCATTGATAAGTATTGATAATTAGCTAATTCTGTACATTGAAGTATTTTTGATTTACTCTTTGTCTGCTACCTCACCCTTCTCTTCAGCGCCATCGTTACAGGTCTCCTTGACCTCACGCGCTACGAAGTAGGTGAATGGAAGAGACAGAGTGAACAGTCCCCAGTTGATGATCAGCTGGGTGAGGAAGGCAGTGCCAACAGCATCGATTCTCCAGGCAATGGCGGCTCCGGCTGATTGGATGCCCTTGTAGTAGCCAGCATAGCGAGCAAGCACTGATGAGTCGTTCGACAAGGCTCCCATGACCCAGTAGGCATAGGTTTGCAACATGGCATCACACATGCCATAGAAGATGTACAGGATGAACTTGGGCCAGAACTCGCTGGGGTGGTCGATGAAGTCGATGTTCGAGGGGTGATCCTCACGAGTGTATTGGAGCTGAAGGGCAAGACCTCCGGCCCAGGTGGCCGAGAAGATCGCTCCAACAATCGCCAGTCCATACACAGCTCTGGCACGACGACCGAAGCGGGGGTTGTCGAGGAAGGCTCCCAAGCCGTAGGCACCAAGCATCTGAGATCCCCAGTAAAGGGCGTTGTTGAGGGAACGGGTGCGAAGGTTGAACAACACTCCGTTCACGGCGCCAAACTGGTAGGAGTAGAACCAGTTGGAGCTAATGAACAACGGGGTGAGCAGGAGCATGTACTTGTTGGTGAAGAGCTTGAGGATGTCCACGATCTCACCGCCGATGTTGGTGAACTTCTTCACGACTACTCTGCTGCCATCATCGCGGATCACCTTGCCAGGGGGCAAGAGAATGAGTCCGAGGAGAGCGCCGAGAATCATGATCACGAGGAAGGCGAGGTAGGTGCTGTTGCTGACGGCTCCCTTGTCAGAGTGGAAGTTGAGGCCGAATGGAATGAAGGCTCCCATCACACCACCCAGGTTGAACAGAATCCAGAACAGACCGACACAGCGACCCTTCTGATCTTCCGCGGGATACGACATCATCACCACACCCTGAGCTGTCCACAGAATACCAGCACCAACACCAAGGATGGCACTGGCAATGATCACGAATGCGGGCTTCTTGGTCTCGTTGTAGTAGAGGAGCGAGCCAGAGTACAAAGCGTAAGTCAAACCACCGAGGCACAAGCAAAGACGACCACCGAGAATGTTGTAGAAACCGCCACCTAGGCATCCGAACACGGCAAAGCAAGAGTAAAGGGCGACATTTCCGTTCTTGGCTGTGTTATCATCCATCTGACCACCGGCGCCCATACCGTTGATGACGTTGAACATGCCGGGGCATGCGAAGCAGACAAAACCCACGAGGAGTACTTGTCCCAAAGGACTGTTGATTCTCATTGTACAGTTGTAACTAGTTGTAGTATTATTTAGTGTTTGATGAAACAGAAACCTCGATGCTAATCTTATATACACATTCATTCACCGAGTTTAAAGTGAATATCGTTCTTGGCATTGGTCCAGAACTCCATTTACATCTTCATTGAATATACCCTTTAAGACTAACACCTTTTACAACTTTAATTTGTTTCAATATGAACACATTCCCATCCGTTCCCAATGCTCTATTCGCCCGAGCGGATTTTCATGTGTGCGCCTCAAATTATCGTGTGACCTGCACTTTTTTCGATGATTCCATCATGCAAATATTTCTTGAAGTCCATCTTGGCCCAGCCGTCCAAAAATCATTCGTTTACGCGCTTATTCAATTCCAATCTTTGTAGCATAAATTATTGCCATATTTAGTATAGGCTTCCTAATCAGGGAAAGCAGTGTGGACCAAGTGATATGGAAGCCCATTCCATTTTCGGGTAAGACCCGAAAATCCTGAAACTCAATTTCATTTCGCAAATATCGAATCTGGATTGCGAAGGATCGTTACGCGTAGCCAATCAACACTCTGTGATCATTCGTCCAATACTATACAACGCGCAGCGATTTATGGGGTTCATAATAATAACAGAATTGAACCTCATTCATTTTAGGATCGAATTGCAGGCTTTCTACTCTGATTATCACAACTTTTAGCTACATATTTGATCGTTATTTGAAATGAATAGTTTCAATACAAACCACACCGTCCAATCAACTTTATGCCCTGTACGGAGGACATTATTGAGGACGCCAATTACCTAGGAAATTGAGCTGATTTCAAAGCCACATACAGTAGACGGAGAATTGTCGAATGAAGCACGCAGTCCTGGATAACCAATTGTAAGAAACAAGTTCAACCACATTCGCACCGCAGGGATTTTACTCATAACTAGGTATTTTACCCGTTTTAGTATTTAATGATTTAAACATATTAATTCATGCTAGTTGGTATTCTATTTGACGAAAAGATCTGCAAATATGGAAGCTATGGGCCACCGTGTAACATAGGTCTCAATACTAATAATAACACTGGACCGAGGATTCTACGGACTTTAGGCATCAATATAGTTTCATTAAAATACAATATTATAATTTTGGGATGATCAATACAAACTTACTCCGAAGCGAGAATGGCTACAAAAGGAAAGATTAGGCGATTTTTGTTTACCATTTATTATTCTGGTCAACCTAGAGTGATTCGGGAAATGTAAAATCAGACATGTATCTTACGTGAGAAATGGCCCGAATTTGACCCCCGCTCAAAATTAAGGGTTCGGTATATCCACTTTGTACTACAGAATTGTGAGCTCATGGATTCGTAATACTGAAATGATTGATACGTGGTTTATTCATTGCGTATTATATGTTGATTAAATCATGCTTTAAATTTAATGGATGGAGTTAGATGTAGACGAAATTCTGTACAACGATATATTTTGGATTTACTCCTTGTCAGCTGCTTCACCCTTCTCTTCAGCGCCATCGTTACAGGTCTCCTTGACCTCACGCTGCTACGAAGTAGGTGAATGGAAGAGACAGAGTGAACAGTCCCCAGTTGATGATCAGCTGGGTGAGGAAGGCAGTGCCGACAGCATCGATTCTCCACGCAATGGCGGCTCCGGCTGATTGGATACCCTTGTAGTAGCCAGCATAGCGAGCAAGCACTGATGAGTCGTTCGACAAGGCTCCCATGACCCAGTAGGCATAGGTCTGCAACATGGCATCACACATGCCATAGAAGATGTACAGGATGAACTTGGGCCAGAACTCACTGGGGTGGTCGATGAAGTCGATGTTCGAGGGGTGATCCTCACGAGTGTATTGGAGCTGAAGGGCAAGACCTCCGGCCCAGGTGGCCGAGAAGATCGCTCCAACAATGGCCAGTCCATACACAGCTCTGGCACGACGACCGAAGCGAGGGTTGTCAAGGAAGGCTCCCAAGCCATAGGCACCAAGCATCTGAGATCCCCAGTACAGGGCGTTGTTGAGGGAACGGGTGCGAAGGTTGAACAACACTCCGTTCACGGCGCCGAACTGGTAGGAGTAGAACCAGTTGGAGCTGAATGAACAACGGGGTGAGCAGGAGCATGTACTTGTTGGTGAAGAGCTTGAGGATGTCCACGATCTCACCACCGATGTTGGTGAACTTCTTCACGACTACTCTGCTGCCATCATCGCGGATCACCTTGCCAGGGGGCAAGGAGAATGAGTCCGAGGAGAGCGCCGAGAATCATGATCACGAGGAAGGCGAGGTAGGTGCTGTTGCTGACGGCTCCCTTGTCAGAGTGGAAGTTGAGGCCGAATGGAATGAAGGCTCCCATCACACCACCCAGGTTGAACAGAATCCAGAACAGACCGACACAGCGACCCTTCTGATCTTCCGCGGGATACGACATCATCACCACACCCTGAGCTGTCCACAGAATACCAGCACCAACACCAAGGATGGCACTGGCAATGATCACGAATGCGGCTTCTTGGTCTCGTTGTAGTAGAGGAGCGAGCCAGAGTACAAAGCGTAAGTCAAACCACCGAGGCACAAGCAAAGACGACCACCGAGAATGTTGTAGAAACCACCACCTAGGCATCCGAATACGGCAAAGCAAGAGTAAAGGGCGACATTTCCGTTCTTGGCTGTGTTATCGTCCATCTGACCACCGGCGCCCATACCGTTGATGACGTTGAACATGCCGGGGCATGCGAAGCAGACAAAACCCACGAGGAGTACTTGTCCCAAAGGACTGTTAATTCTCATTATTTAGTTTATCAATTGAGAGTGAATATTTGATAATCACATATCATTACTCCCAGTCTTATATACTTGGTAGCGACCGTCGATGCACCGAGTGGCTAATCCACATAAGCTACTGTAGTATTAGGTACATAAGCAGTCTTAGTAACCAAGGTATTTTGGTAATTGGACCATTCCAATTTCGATGTTGAAATCTGTACTTATTTGATTTGGTGAACCGAAGTGATTGTCCGGAATAAGCTTCATGGTGGAACGTCCCTCTCGTGTCACCAGACTACAAGCCACTGTTGTGTTTCCAGAGATCATTTGATGGGTTACGGGATGTGCCGAGCGTCATAGTTATGTTCTGCTTTAGAAATAGCTAAATTGAAGTTGGTGTAATGTTGGATTTGATGAATTCTATTTTGGTGACCAGTGGCGTGCGGAGTTGAAATGGTTTTTACGGCTAGATTCCAGTGAAAGGTATTTGCCATGCTCCGACAATATACACCAATGATTTCGAAGAAATTGATGTTGACCAAACAATCTGTTATAGAAGGTTATCTCCAGCATTACGCTACCACTAATCACTGTAATCAGCCGGGACACCGAAAGCGTTTTGTCTGCTAGAAATTAGTACGTTGGTACTGGAATTGAAATTAGGTTCGATGTAACACGCTAGCTTTATTACATTTAGTTAAGTACGATTAAAGTAATTACAGATATGGCTAAAAATAAAACCAAGTATGAATTTATATCCTGTTCACTCCTTGTCAGCAACTTCACCCTTCTCTTCAGCCCCATCGTTACAGGTCTCCTTGACCTCGCGTGCTACGAAGTAGGTGAATGGAAGAGACAGAGTGAACAGTCCCCAATTGATGATCAGCTGGGTGAGGAAGGCAGTGCCAACAGCATCGATTCTCCAGGCAATGGCGGCTCCGGCTGATTGGATGCCCTTGTAGTAGCCAGCGTAGCGAGCAAGCACTGACGAGTCGTTCGACAAGGCTCCCATGACCCAGTAGGCATAGGTTTGCAACATGGCATCACACATGCCATAGAAGATGTACAGGATGAACTTGGGCCAGAACTCGCTGGGGTGGTCGATGAAGTCGATGTTCGAGGGGTGATCCTCACGAGTGTATTGGAGCTGAAGGGCAAGACCTCCGGCCCAGGTGGCCGAGAAGATCGCTCCAACAATGGCCAGTCCATACACAGCTCTGGCACGACGACCGAAGCGAGGGTTGTCAAGGAAGGCTCCCAAGCCATAGGCACCAAGCATCTGAGATCCCCAGTACAGGGCGTTGTTGAGGGAACGGGTGCGAAGGTTGAACAACACTCCGTTCACGGCGCCGAACTGGTATGGAGTAGAACCAGTTGGAGCTGATGAACAACGGGGTGAGCAGGAGCATGTACTTGTTGGTGAAGAGCTTGAGGATGTCCACGATCTCGCCGCCGATGTTGGTGAACTTCTTCACGACTACTCTGCTGCCATCATCGCGGATCACCTTGCCAGGGGGCAAGAGAATGAGTCCGAGGAGAGCGCCGAGAATCATGATCACGAGGAAGGCGAGGTAGGTGCTGTTGCTGACGGCTCCCTTGTCAGAGTGGAAGTTGAGGCCGAATGGAATGAAGGCTCCCATCACACCACCCAAGGTTGAACAGAATCCAGAACAGACCGACACAGCGGCCCTTCTGATCTTCCGCAGGATACGACATCATCACCACGCCTTGAGCTGTCCACAGAATACCAGCACCAACACCAAGGATGGCACTGGCAATGATCACGAATGCGGCTTCTTGGTCTCATTGTAGTAGAGGAGCGAGCCAGAGTACAAAGCGTAAGTCAAACCACCGAGGCACAAGCAAAGACGACCACCGAGAATGTTGTAGAAACCACCACCTAGGCATCCGAACACGGCAAAGCAAGAGTAAAGGGCGACATTTCCGTTCTTGGCTGTGTTATCGTCCATCTGACCACCGGCGCCCATACCGTTGATGACGTTGAACATGCCGGGGCATGCGAAGCAGACGAAACCCACGAGGAGTACTTGTCCCAAAGGACTGTTGATTCTCATTGTATAGTTGTAACTAGTAGTATTGGTAGTAGTAAAGGTTGGCTATCATGCACGACTTTATGTTGATTTTATATACATCACCCACCACTGAGTTTGATTTATCTCCCCCATTTGGAGCAGGCCCAGAACTCCGACCACTTTTACCTTTAACAAGTAGATTACTGTTGACCAGCATTTTGCCCCTTTAAAAACACCACAATTTGACCATATTTCTATGTCACAGAGTGGTTCTGTTCGCCAGAACATGTAGCAAATTGGGCGCCACGGACTTCTGTATGACGTGAAATGGGTTTTCCAGGATTGGGGGATCATGCTCCATCGAAACGCGACGTTGATCACCCATGACCTGTCAATCTCTATTATAGACATATACATATTGATGTGTGGATCCGAAGCGATTTTCAATCCCTAGGGATCTCCCAAAAACGGTAGCACCCTCCAAATGAGGCGATATTCATGCGGACTTTTCATCCAAGGCAGCTTACTATTCCCCTCTAGCTCTAGAGCACCCACCAATGTCCACCAAAGCATAGACACAGCAGAAATACGGTAATGCAGATGGTGAAGATTTACAAGTAAAACGCAGGGTAAAATCAGTTGATTAAGCCCATCAGCAAATAGGCTAATGTTCTGGTAACGAAAGTGATGGTTATGAGATCATTTATTTTAAAATTTCGTATTGTTTGTAATGTGGTAATGCTAGGTAGTGATATTTGCAAAATAGGATCTGTACAGTGTTCGGGTATAAGTTTACTCTTTGTCAGCTACCTCACCCTTCTCCTCGGCGCCATCGTTACAGGTCTCCTTGACTTCACGTGCTACAAAGTAGGTGAATGGAAGAGACAGAGTGAACAGTCCCCAGTTGATGATCAGCTGGGTGAGGAAGGCAGTGCCGACCGCATCGATTCTCCACGCAATGGCGGCTCCGGCTGATTGGATGCCCTTGTAGTAGCCAGCATAGCGAGCAAGCACTGATGAGTCGTTCGACAAGGCTCCCATGACCCAGTAGGCATAGGTTTGCAACATGGCATCACACATGCCATAGAAGATGTACAGGATGAACTTGGGCCAGAACTCGCTGGGGTGGTCGATGAAGTCGATGTTCGAGGGGTGATCCTCACGAGTGTATTGGAGCTGAAGGGCAAGTCCTCCGGCCCAGGTGGCCGAGAAGATCGCTCCAACAATCGCCAGTCCATACACAGCTCTGGCACGACGACCGAAGCGAGGGTTGTCGAGGAAGGCTCCCAAGCCATAGGCACCAAGCATCTGGGATCCCCAGTACAGGGCGTTGTTGAGGGAACGGGTGCGAAGGTTGAACAACACTCCGTTCACAGCGCCGAACTGGTAGGAGTAGAACCAGTTGGAGCTGATGAACAACGGGGTGAGCAGGAGCATGTACTTGTTGGTGAAGAGCTTGAGGATGTCCACGATCTCGCCGCCGATGTTGGTGAACTTCTTCACGACTACTCTGCTGCCATCATCACGGATCACCTTGCCAGGGGGCAAGAGAATGAGTCCGAGGAGAGCACCGAGAATCATGATCACGAGGAAGGCGAGGTAGGTGCTGTTGCTGACTGCTCCCTTGTCAGAGTGGAAGTTGAGGCCGAATGGAATGAAGGCTCCCATCACACCACCCAGGTTGAACAGAATCCAGAACAGACCGACACAGCGGCCCTTCTGATCTTCCGCAGGGTACGACATCATCACCACGCCTTGAGCTGTCCACAGAATACCAGCACCAACACCAAGGATGGCACTGGCAATGATCACGAATGCGGGCTTCTTGGTCTCGTTGTAGTAGAGGAGCGAGCCAGAGTACAAAGCGTAAGTCAAACCACCGAGGCACAAGCAAAGACGACCACCGAGAATGTTGTAGAAACCGCCACCTAGGCATCCGAACACGGCAAAGCAAGAGTAAAGGGCGACATTTCCGTTCTTGGCTGTGTTATCGTCCATCTGACCACCGGCGCCCATACCGTTGATGACGTTGAACATACCGGGGCATGCGAAGCAGACGAAACCCACGAGGAGTACTTGTCCCAAAGGACTGTTGATTCTCATTGTTTAATTTCTATTATCGGTAGTGAAGTTTTGAAGTGAAGATTCTCGCTGCGCTAGCTCTTATATACTCGGTGTCCGGGGAATGCGAGCTTTGCTTGTTAATAGCAACCAACGTGGGAATTCTATGCAACAATACCGAAAGAGGCGCAACTGGCTTCATTAACCTTCCCTTCGCTCTAGGCTTCTGGAATATGTGCATATTGTGGGCCGTAAATGGAATCGAACTTTTGTCAGAAGCGCGGTTATCATTTGCAGACATCAATTTCCTTGTGCACTCTGTACCACATATCCCAGAGCTTAAGGTTGATCCTTCATACCGAAATAGGTAATGCCTATACTACGTTGTATAGTCTAATTAATCTCCATTTATGGGGATTTGCCCTCGGTGATGTAACCTGAACGCGAATTGTTCTTACCTGGGAAATATATGAAAGTACCGAGTCGTAATTTACGTGGCGTGATTGTTAGATACCTTCGGGTACTTTGCCCACGTATTTGCACCATCTGAATTTTGCTTGACCAATATGAGCCAGATTAGGATGCAGTATTGAACAGTTAAATAATATTCATTTTGGACGATGAATGATCAACAATGATCATGTCGAGAACACGCGCTATCAGTGGGCTCACCCTTCTCTTCAACGCCATCGTTACAGGCCACCTTGACCTCACGCGCTACAAAGTAGGTGAATGGAAGAGACAGAGTGAACAGTCCCCAGTTGATGATCAGCTGGGTAAGGAAGGCAGTGCCGACCGCATCGATTCTCCAGGCAATGACAACTCCGGCTGATTGGATGCCCTTGTAGTAGCCAGCATAGCGAGCAAGCACTGATGAGTCGTTCGACAAGGCTCCCATGACCCAGTAGGCATAGGTCTGCAACATGGCATCACACATGCCATAGAAGATGTACAGGATGAACTTGGGCCAGAACTCGCTGGGGTGGTCGATGAAGTCGATGTTCGATAGGGTGATCCTCACGAGTGTATTGGAGCTGAAGGGCAAGTCCTCCGGCCCAGGTGGCCGAGAAGATCGCTCCAACAATCGCCAGTCCATACACAGCTCTGGCACGACAACCGAAGCGAGCGTTGTCAAGGAAGGCTCCCTAAAGCCATAGGCACCAAGCATCTGAGATCCCCAGTAAAGGGCGTTGTTGAGGGAACGGGTGCGAAGGTTGAACAACACTCCGTTCACGGCGCCGAACTGGTATGAGTAGAACCAGTTGGAGCTGATGAATAACGGGGTGAACAAGAGCATCATGGCAAAGCAAGAGTAAAGGGCGACTTCTCCGCTCTTGGCAGCGCTATCGTCCATCTGACCACCGGCACCTATACCGATGACGGTGTTCAACATGCCGGGACATGCAAAGCAGACAAATCCCACTAGGAGTACTTGTCCCAAAGGGCCCTTGACTCTCATGATTGTTCTTTCTCGAAGTTGATATTCGAAATCCATGGCGCTATGTCCAGGCTCTTAAACACCCCTTATGGACACGCAGGAGTGGACTGGCTCACGTACCTTGGAATTCCTTTTGTGGCCGTTGGGACACACACACCGTGGAAAAGTATGGCGATACACTCACCATTCCGGACTCAAGAATGGGAGTGAAAAATGTGCCTATTCTACTTGCGTAGCAACTCTCCACATCCAATAGCCATACACGAATTTACTATGGTACGATCGTTACCTGAAATCCCCCCCCCTCTGTCCGTCGAATCAAAGTCTAGCAACCAGGGAAGCTTCTTCGGGAACATTTGGCGAGCATAACCTCTGGTGTAACACGGGATCATGATGAAAATTCCCTACAAACGACCGAGCAAACTTTATTTCCGGATAGGCACACCACCACTCTGGCCAACTCCCAGGTGACCTCGTGCTCGTCGCCCTCTGCTGGGGTGACGGGTGGTTTCCATTTTTATGAGGAGGCGACTCCCACTGCTCCAATGAATGGAGACCACACCCGCACTTGGCTTTTCCCACTCGGGGAATTTCCAGTGCTTCTCACGCAGTCCATGCGACCGAATTGGACTAATGACGGAGGGGGCCGGTTGATTGGGCTGGTCTCATCGACCCTGCCGATTGGAAGTCGGTTGGGCTGAATGCGAGGGGTTGTTGCTGAAGTGCGGTCGTTCGTCACACCATGGACTGGGGTTGGTCTAAGGATGGTTAATTGTTTCCACGACCTAGAAATCGGCTCAACCATTCAGCGAGAAGCCAACTGATGATCGAGAATCCTGTCCATCCATCTGACTCACCCCGCCAGGATACACCGCAAATCGCCAGGTCACGTTGAAAGCCACCGTGTCCCTTGACCAGAGGAATCGCCAAAGGTACAACGCACTTCTGGCAATTGGAGAACTCCGCTCGTGGCCCTAGCGTAGGGGGAATCGCACATAGGAGTGTAACGTGCAACACGCCATGTTTTCGCTCCATAAATCTGGCCATTTGCCACCCCAGGTGGCTGCTTACGTGGGTGGGGACTGGACGGTTGGATGCTGACAGGATGGGGTTGGTGTTTAAAAAAAGGTTAATTCACACTTTATTGATCTCTCTAATTACCCTAGGTGAAATGTGGAGTGGGACGGGGGAGGGACAAACAGAATCGATACATACCCACATTACAAGATTATGTATACAAGGGGTTGGCAAAATGAATCATGAATCATTGATGAACCTGGAGTAACCATTCAAGAGAAATTCAATCGTCGGGAAATGGGAAGTTACCATAGAATAGGGTATCACAGTGGCTTGGGGGAGAGGAGAGGAGAGGGGCAGGGTGAGGGTGAGGTGAGGTGGGGAAGGTTGCATGTTGTTGATATTTCTGATGTCTATATTGCTTGTCAAATGAGTTACACCGATGGTCTTGCTCGCCATGAATACTGCAACGTGATGCCGATCGGGCCCAGAGGTTCCTATTTTTTGCAATTCTCCCGCGCTGCTCTGATCAGTGGGGCCAAAGTCCGTAATGGATCGGCCTTCTTAAGGAATGGGTGCTACAAGAAAAATGGGGGGGAGTCACAGCTCAGTGGGTGTCGCTGGGATCCAATGGGCTCGAGAAGTAACATACCTCTAGTAGCTGAATGGCGGATGGTCTCCTCTCGGCATCGACCTCGAGACAACAGTCAAGGAAATCCCGAAAGACAGGGGACAGCTTTTCTGGCTCTTGCAAGGTTGGGGTTCCATTCGTGGCAATGAAGGTAAAGCGCCTAAGGGGAAAGCGGTCGAAATGGATTAGCGATGACATCCCTAAGTGTTTGCCCGAGGGTTCGTTGCTTACCCTGAGGGGATTCTCGTTCAAATATGGCGGCTCCCCTTCCACCATTTCGATGGCCATGATGCCCAGACTCCAGATGTCGACTTTCGGGCCGTACTCCTTGCGAGTCACCACCTCAGGCGCCATCCAATACGGGGTCCCGACCATGGTGGTTCTCTTGGAATGAATATCGTTGAGTTGCGCGCAGAAGCCAAAATCGGCTAGGATGACAGACGGGTTAGGGAATGCAGAATTGGGGCAAATGGTTGGCAGGACTTACTCAGTTTGATCTCGCCCTTCATCGAAAGCAGAATATTGTCACTCTTGATGTCTCTGTGGATGACTCCTTTGGAATGGAGATGTGCAAGGCCCTTCAAACACTAGATGCCAAATTCGTACGGGTTCAGTACCATTTTTGAGGTGTGGGGGATTGCAGACGCTCTCGTTACCTCTTTGCAGATGGCGGCGATTTGGGCCTCGGTCATGATGTTCGTGGTCACCACGTCAGTCAGACTGCCTCCCTCCATGTATTCCATGACAACCCAGAGGTCGCCCTTCCACAGAAAGCTGTCGATGTAGTTGACGATGTTTACATGCTGGCTTTCCTTCATCACGATGATTTCGTTGATGATCAGGTCTTTCTTTGGCTGCTGCTCCAGGTTCATTTGCTTGATGGCGACCGAAATGTCGGTGCCAACCTGATGGGCGGTGTACACGCCTCCAGAAGCACTAGGGAATTTCCGGTTAGAAAACAGGGGTCGCTGCATTGATCAAGAATGGCCGCCATACCCTTGGCCGATTTTTTGCAAGTTCCGGTACAGCTTCGTGGGGTCGGCGTCGGTACAGATCTCCATCAAGCGATTGATGACGTCTTCCGAGGTTGGACCCTTGTTTCGACTAGAGGGCTTTGGTCTTCGTGTGCTGGATGATGACGCGCCGGCTTGTTCGCCACCCTGGTGGTTGCTAGTTGGGGGCTTGGCTGCATTCTCGATCCCCACTGGCACAGGTGGGCGATGGTGATTCGGTGGAGTGAGCGACCTTAGCTCCTTTACAAAGTCACAAGTAGGTTAACACAGAATCGATCAGTGCAACATTGTGAAAGCCCAACAAAAACCTTCAACGGTGGCGGACTGGAAAATCTGGCGGGGATCTTAGGTGGCGTGCGTTTCTTTTCCACCGGGGAATTCTAACCAAGATGGGTTTCGAGCGTCAGATCCATGCTGCGAACGAGACACTCCATTGATATTTGCTTACATTACTACTGGGTGTACGAGAGATCTCCGGGCCAGGCGAGTGGCCTCCAGTCTTCTGGACGTGGTTGAATTTGGACCATACGGAATCGTCCTTCTTTTTGGCGCTATCTGTGTAGAATCCAATAACATCCAAGACGGCCTAAACGCCCAGGGTGATTAGTACACTGCCCGCATGCACCCCATTTAATCTCCGCCCGCCCGCCTACCTGTGGATGCGCTCTCTGGTCCTGTTTGGTAATGCCGGCTTCTTGCAGAAGGAGCTGCCATTCCTTAGGGAGTCCCTTTAGAGCAGCAAAAATGGACAATTCGGTGAGTCTGTGAAGCTGCATAACATGGGCTATCTGGCGGGATATTTACCGTGAACTCTCCAGTATCGGGATTGAAGCCGACATGAGTTACGTGAACCGGATTGTATGGGGAGGAGATTTCCATTTTCTTGTCAGCTGAAAGGAAGTCTGTCGTAGTAAAAGTTAAGCATGCAACGGAATGGTTTAGAGCCTGGCTTTGAATAGGCCAGGGGTTCCGCAGAAGTACCTGATACAGAGGTCACAAAAGAGCTCAGCACTCCTTTGAAGGTGTTTTTTCCATGATCGCCGGCTGGGGTGACTGGCTCCAGCGATCCCTTGTAAGCAGGATTGAGGGTTCTTAAAGAGCTGCTAGAGCTGGGGGTGGATAGGCTTTGTCCAACAGAATTGCGATTGGGCTCCCTTGGGTACCTGTCTGGACTTCTTGGAGAAGCATGAGGCTGACGCAGAGAGGTGGAAGTGGAGCCGAAACGATTGACAGCACTAGAGGAGGTAGATCTGGAGAGTTTGGGTGGGGGCGGTGGGTTACGTTTAGGCACGAAGTCATATTCTTTCTGATTGTAAGGCAAATCCTTTGGTTTGTGTTGGAGGCGGTTGGCCGACACATATGAATTGTGTAGGGAAGAATCACTCATTATGTCAAGTGCGGGTCAAGCAAAGAAGAGCCACTATTGTCGTCAGGGTTGGTTGTGTTTCAGTTCAGCGAAACGGGCGCCCAGTCCAAGGAGGGAGAGAAATAATTGAGGTTCTTTGATAAACCCTTTCAAGAGTAAAAATAAGGCTTGGAGGGGGAAGTAGGTGGAGCAAGTAGTATAATAAAAAGTAAGGAATCACGATGATTGGAATACTTTCGTATCAGCTCGATTGACATAAGAGCCAGTGTTTAACACAGAATTGGAACGTTTTCTATTTGCTCGGCGTAGACCAGATCCATGGAATATCTTTGATTTCAGTGGATTTCACTGGATTCCGTCGATTTTCTATTTTTTTATCGATTGCATAGGGCCAGTATCGGGTTATGCTTGGTTTGGCTTGTTTTGATTAAATCACCTCCACAGGTGAGAGGTCGGGTCGGGGTGGGGTTAGGGTTAAGGCTAGGGATATGGATATGGATATGGATGGAGGGAGGGTTGGGTCAAAGTGCAGGAATTGAAGGCCATGGTGCCAAAGCATCACGTCATTTGCTATCCAGTGGACGAAACACAAATCTAGTGTCAAATGTGCATGTGCAAGCCATAGGGAGACATGTGAATGGAACAGTGATGAATGCGGTTTATTTCCATTTTATTGAAGATGGTTTAACGAAGGCGTCTGGCCTCACGCTCGGACTCCATGAGGACCAAGATGTCATTCTCGCGGACAGGTCCCTTGACGTTACGAATGATGGAGCGAGAGGTGTCGTCCATGAACTCCACACGAACCTGGGTGACACCACCACGGGATCCAGTACGGCCGAGGACCTTGATAACTTTGGCGTGCTTGACGGGGGCTTGTTTTTCCTAAGCCAACAAGGATTAGCGAGCTGGATGGATGGATGGTTTACTGGATACACGTACCATTTGAAAGAAGTCCGTTCGCGGTGGGCAAATGGGTAAAGGGGGTGACCCGAGGTATATTCAACTAGTTTTATTCCCAAATCCAGTTCCCGATCAGACAACCGCATCATGTGACTGGTGCATGTATCCTGACGACCAGGTGGTTTGGACATCATTTAATTAGCTTATAATCCAATTGTGTTTGACCATTGATTGACATGCGTTTTCTTTTGGTGGACAATGTCAATCAATATATTATATTAGGCGACAGCTGTTGAGAAGATAGATAGGCTCCATTTCCATTCTTGGCAAAGCTCCACTCTTTTCAGTCATGGCAAGCACACTTCGAGTATTGACCCTCAATTGCTGGTACAATGAGAACACACCTGTTGCTTGATGCAAGGTTACTAACAGACTGAACGTTCTATTTCCTTCCAGGGGACTGAAATTCGTGTCTAAAAAACGAAAGCAACGCCTGGAGGCCATTGCTCACTATCTGGTCGAGCATGACTACGACCTCGTGGGTCTACAGGAAATCTGGGTCTACGAGGACTTTGAAATGGTGAAACATAAAACCAAGCATTCGCTGCCCTACGCACACTTTTTCCATACGTAAACCCTTTCAACACCAAGGCGCACCCAGCGGGCACTCCTCTAACAACCCCTTCCTGTTTAGGGGTATCTTCGGCGCAGGCCTGGCCATTTTCTCCAAGTTCCCCATTGTGAAATCGTACGTGCAGCCATATTCACTAAACGGCAACCCGCTGAAAATACTGCAGGGCGATTGGTACGTTGCCAAGGCGGTAGGCTGCTGTCACCTGGAATATCCAGATGGGGGGATCATCGAAGTGTACAATACGCATGTAAGGGTTTTCCTGACGTGCTAGTATCACTATGTACATGTGCTCAACGAATTGACAGCTGATCGCGCAATACAGTCCAAACGACGACAACGGTTTTCATCGCGCAGCTCAGGGCTGGGAGTTGTCGAGGGTCTTGAAAGATGCACTTAGCAATGGAAATCACGTCATCGCGGTAATTACATTGTCAGTATTGTGTTCGCGTTCCAGTGCAATACTCACTCATTACAGCTGGGCGATTATAACAGCATCCCAGACAACCTTGTCATCAAGATGATCGAATCATATACTGGACTGACCGATTCATGGGATGAGATCAATGGGTCGGGCGTTATTCATCCTCCATATGACCCGAGTCTAAGCATGGTTGAGATCGCCCGTTGTAACGGGATGACTTCCATTATTCCCACAAACACGCTCTCAGGAAACCCCAATCAGAAGCATCCCGGCGAAAGACTGGATTACATCTTCTATGCGCGCACGGCTAACTTGCGATGCACAGCCTCTCAAGTGTGTCTTACCGAGCCAGTTGTGTCCTTGAAGTGCTCGTACTCTGATCATTTTGGCGTCTGCTCCACGTTTAGCATCACGCCAAAACCAAGAGGTGCGATGGGGGCAACAGAATACTCTTCTGCTACATGGGACGTTGACATTTTCGGGGAGCTGAACCAACTTCTCACCTCCGGACTTGAGAGTGTACATCGCAAAAACACTGGATATATCGTGCGGTTTGCGGTGGGATTGATTGTATGGGTTATTCTCTTGGTCGTTTGTTCCATTATTACACCCCCATCATGGGCCATTGCGGTGTTTGATGTGTTCATGGTTGGCTTTGCCATTTACTCGTTTCTATTCTTCCTTATGTTTGTTCTCTATACTCGAGTGGAAGACGGTGCCTTCAGAAGGCTGCTCGATGATCTTCAGGTAGCCAGAAACCATGCCAAACTGAGGAATCCCCTATAACTGACAAGCTATGTTTTATATCCGCACTGCATAATGTAATCAACGACATGTATCTACTCTTTTTTGGATGACCAATCAATTAAACTGCTATGAATTACTACATCAGGAAATCAAAACAATCCCTTCGTATTCACCACTGGATCAAGTGTTTCCTAGATAACATCCATTTGCCAAGGTGGTGTGCTGTTCATTTAGGTCAAATGGTTTTATGTACAGTTCTGGCGACAGTATTAGAAGGTGAGCGAAGCAGGTGCATAACCTCCGGCCACTATATTAGCTAACTCTACGATTAGGTCGGCATTTTATACGTAAACGAGGTAATGGGATCTTCGTGGAGGGGAGATTCTACAATGAATCACTTGGCACTGAAAGAGTTGAGCAAACACCAAGACCACTATGGGATACAGAGCTTGAGTGGACTTTAGAGCACAAGACCCTACATCTACTTCGTACCCAGAAAGCCACCGTCAAACTTACCTGTCTTTCCGTGAGCAAGGAGAGTAATGTTGCGGAAGAGATTGGCTTCGTGGTTCTGGATATGCGTCAAGTGCAAAGCCCAACCTCCGAACCTAGACCAAAGTGGTTTCCATTGGTGAATGTCAAGAAAGGACAGCGGCAAAATGGGGTCAGACCCGAACTTCGGATACTCTTCCAGGCCGGACCCAGGCACGAGTTTACTAAAGAAAGCACTCAAACCATACAGCAACCAAGTAGAGCGGTACCCACACCGGACCCCAAACCGGAACCCAAACCAATAGAAACCCCCGCAGTAGATAGAGGCTCTCCAAGGATATCTATCGCCCATACTCTGACACAAGCCAACGTGGGGGAACCCTCTGCACAGATAACAACGAATCTGTTGACCAGGCAAAAGGAGTACCAAATTGGAGCTGGGGACACCGAGTTTATGTTCTTTTTCGGAATCTCGTTTTTTCAGAATCTCGCATCGCTCTTCGAAGCTTCGAGCACCTCGCGCACCCACGAGCCACCCTTCTACTTTCAATTCAAGCTATTCGACAGAGAAATCATCACCGAGAAATTCACCAACTTCATGGACTCCTCCGCCTGGTCGCCCACACGGGTCTTCGTGAACATTCGATCCAGCTTGAGCGAGATACAAGAATACCTCGCCACTCACCCGTTGATACACATCCACCTTTGCCAAGACAAGGTCGTCGGGTGCGCTAGAGTATCTGTCAATGATGTGTTTCAAGCCTCTTCCGGAGAGCCGCATTATTTTGAAGGGCTGTACGCTGTTAAAAGAGTCCCCGAGGTAGAGGAGGCAGGAGACGTTAGCGAGCCGCAGATCGGATGTAGCCTGTCTTTGGTTGAGAAGGAGGTGATACACTCGCTCGTCGAGCCAGGAATCAATGGCCATATGTTGGCGCATCACTTTATCGTCACCATTCACCTTGTTTCTATCTCAACGGACAACGCTCACCTCGAAGACGCATATCTAGAATATAGTTATGACTGGTTTACCGCCGCCAAGACCGTATACACGGAGCCCAGCATCGAGGTTCCCTCGAATACAGACGTGTTTTTGCCAAACTCCTACTACACAATGGAGGTTTTCTCTTCACCCAATCGTCTGTTGGATAGGCTGCTCTCCACACCGTTGTATATCAACCTCCTTGGTAAGCTCAAGAATTCAGAGGGGATCCGTCATCTGGGCAGCGGTATCCTGAATTTCGAGAAGGTGCTACGTGAGAGAGACCGAGGCGTGAGAGTCGAAGGGGTCCCTCAGTTTGCTGATTCGTTCGATTTCGTCTTACCGATCTCTCCTACTGCTCAGGTTCCAATCGCCAATCTACGCGTGCTACTGTCTATTCTGGATGTGGGATTTGTCAAGGACCTGGACGCTCCTATCGGTTTTACGATTTCTCAACCTGGCTTGGAGAATACGCCTCTAGCATTCTCCCACTACTCGCCAATGCCGTCACATGTCGCGACCGAAATATCACACGCAAGCCCACTTCATCCGGTTCCTAAAGCGGCAGCCAAACAGTCTACGTTCGTCGGAGCCGCCTCCCCCTATGTCCCCATAAACGAGGAGCGAGCACACGAATGTGCCTACCAGAAGGAGGTCGAGGAATCTAGAGCGAAGCAGATCGATATCTTGACCGATGAAGTTCGCAGCCTGAAAGCGCATATCCAGCAAACGGAGAAGTGCATCCGAGAGCTGAGCGAGAAGTGTCTCCATTACGAAAGAACCCTAGACAATACGAGGCTACAGCAGAGTAACCGGGAGCAGTATGAAAAGCACCTGCATCAGGAGCTAGCCAAGCTGAAAAAGGAGCGGGACCATTACAAGGCGCAGTATGAACGCTGCCAGATGGAGAAAACCAATTACAGAAAGGAATGGATCAACGCCACCTTGGAGATGGCCAAATGGAAGCTTCAGACGCGACTCCTTGCGCGAGAGACCCCGACGAGTTTCCCCTCGGAGGAAAAAGAGGTTCGTCGGGCGGAGAGAAGATTGCTGAAGCATCTGAAGAACGAGCTGAAATCGTTAAAGGCCAGAAAAGCCAATGCTGACCATCCGAACACATCGACGCATCCACCCAACCTCCCGCCCCCGAAACTCGCCTCTAGCCCAGGGCCGGCGTGAGTGCGGGTGCGGGTAGATCATGTAGATTTCCAGTGTATATTACGAGATATTTTGTGAATAATCATTTCTCCCGCCTGCGGGCAACCCAAACATGCATCATTTCGTGATTACAGCCGTTTCGCGTGTTTAATGAAGTTACTATGTGATGAGTGAATACGTATTTACAGTAGGTTTCGGTATTCACAGGTGGGGTTCTTAGAACAGAAATGGGTTGATTAATGCCACATCTATGGTACAAGATCGAATACGGGTGCTGTGCGCATGGGTTACTGGTTCGTGGTGGCGGTCACCCCCAGCAAGGTCCATGCTTTCTTTACATCTCCCACAGTCAATACCGAGGTCCGCGGTCTATTCAGCACCGAATAAAACATCGCCACGACGTCTTGCTCGGACCGGTCATGCTCTGGCTCATCCCCAGGAAGCATCCCAATGTCGATGCTTAGCCTGATTCCAAACTTGGCCATTTGGTCGTAGAGCTGGTCCTCGGATAATTCGTGGAACACTCCGTCCTCGAAGAGAGTCTTGATCGTCTTCTCCTTGACGTTCGCCGCCTCGACCAGGTTGTTATAGATTCCAGAGCCCATGCGAGGCCCTCTCGAAGATGAAATCTCCAATCTGTGCTTGCGGATATCCGCCGAAAGATCCGGCATCTGAGCTCCCCAGCCAGGGAGTCGAATCACCTACCACGGAGACAAGAGGTGGGTACAGCGTGCCATCAGACAGTTGGGGGGGGGTGAACTTACCATGGCGGTGATGTTGTCATCGGAGCCAAACTGCTCGGCGTAAGTGACGATCCGCGCAGCAGCGGTGGTTGGGTCGGGGCAAGTCTTGACCTAAGGCCAAGTTAGACGAATGCTCGATGAAAGGCTTCGATAGATCCACTTACGGTATCCACAATCTCCTGATCTGTCATGACCGAAGACACGCCGTCGGTAATAAGGACCATGAAAGCCACCTCCTCCCCAGACACCTTGCGTACGATGATGTCTGGCTCGGCAATGACGCCGAAGCGTTTACCAATCGGGTCGCCAAAGGCTCTGGTGTTGGCAAACTGGCCGACCGTCATTTCTTCTCCGAACGAATCTCTAGTGAAAAAGCCGCCGTACTTTCGGATCCGGTCGAATTCCTTTTTAATGCTTGGATGATGGTCAGTGGTCAGCGTGTCGGCTTTTCCGTTCTGGGTGTTGCAGAGGATAACCCTACAAAAGACAGGAGCTAAGTGTGTGGCCCGCATCAACAGCCTTCAGTACGTAACCTACCTAGTGTCTCCTACGTGAGAGACCGTAATGGCCAGCTGAGGAGAAGCCCAAAAAGGGTTTCCATTCATTGGTTCGATGAGAGCAATGGATCCGGTAGAGCCATCGTGATATCTCAAGACCTTCGTGATGTCCAGGTCGGACTTCAAAAAGGACAGCACCAAGCGCTGCTCAAGAGAAAGCTTTTTTTCCGTGGGTTGTTGGCGAGAGTAGAGTCGCTGGTAAAGTAATGGTCCGATATATGCCTGGAGTATACTTGGACCAACGGATGCCAAATTCTCTGTAGGCCTCCACGATCATCTGTGCGTCGTTGCTGGTCATGGATTCGAGCTTTTCGTGCAGATGGGCTGAAAGGTAGTCTACACTATGCGAACCACCGTGGCTGGAGAAAAGAAAGTAAGGGATAAGTCACAGTTTATGCATGAACTTTCGAGCTTGCCAAGCACCCATACCCGTCAAAGACTCCAAAGTATAAGTGTTGATTAGACTGGTCAGGGAGCTTTACGGCTAACGTTTTGTATCGATCCTCGTTGTAATCCCGCATTCCTCTGGTCGACCGAATACCCACCAGATTGGGGGAGTTTTTTAGGTTAACACGAAACGTGTGACTCTGGGGGGTACGAACAACATAGTAATTGCGAGCCAGTCTAGCTTTTTGTTCAGCCTCCGTTTCCCTCTTTACAGCTACTGAAGCCGAGTTCCGACGCAGCAGTTGGTCTAATCTATTTTTGGTTAATGCGGCGTTCACTCTTGGTAATCGCACTAAAGCTGCCTGCATTTCGCTACGGTCAGTGCAGTAAAAGTAAAATATAAAAGACGGATAGCAACTGCCCAAGTGGATTTTGTCAGTCTAATCTTGATGATAATATTGGGTAACTTCAAAATATGCGGTCAATCTATCGGTCTATCTATGCGGTCAATCATATCGATCTAAACCGTGGCCACCAAGATATATGGAGATTGATTGGGCTTCGAGATTGGGGTTATGGTGTTGTAGTGTTTATATAGATTAAATAACAAAATTAGTTCAATGACTTGGATGAATGATCAGGTCTAAACTTTTCTGGCGAAAATAGGCGAAAATAGGCGAAATAGGCTTTCGTATTGATGCTGAGCCTGATGCTAGCCTAATGCTTCCTTCGGAAAGAACTAAAGCCCAGTTTCTTCCTAGGGGATTCCGAGAATTCACTTGATTTAGGTGAGGTGGTGCTCGGGGTGAAGGTGAATTTCAGCAGTAGTTTGCCATGATCGATCTTCCTCAGCTGAACCCAATTTCCCTCGGTGGCAGGGTTGGTTTGATGAATCTGTTCCCACACGTTGGTTTCGTATTCTCCCAAGTAGGCATCTTGAAGAAGGTTGCGGTCCCGAACTGAGAAGTTGAGTTTCATGGGTGTGCCGTTCAGTGGAATGGTGAAAGTCTCGTTCCATTTCGGCTCGAGTGTCTTTTTGATGGCTTTGGTCTTGTAGAGTGCCTTTCGACCGCTGCGAACGCGAACATAAGGATCACTCAACCCGTTGCTGTCCGCGGCAACTAAATCCTTGGCCTGTACGATAGTAACCGTCAAGATCCCTTGCTCGCCGAAATTATCACTCGAGTGCTCTAAGCCGCCACTCTCTCCCGAGACTTCACTCAGGTCGTCCATATTGGCGATGGAGAGTCTGTTGTTGGATACATCTGTAACAGGCGACTGTGGAGCTGAGATTGGAATGGCTGTAACATCTGGCTCGTTGATTCGAAGTGGGGTAGACACCGGAGTAATGGGATTCGTAGGTGTTTCACTTGGTTCCTCATGCTCGTGGACACTTTCGTTAACAGTGGGGGCCGCTTTGCTCTCAATGGGCATATTGTGTACGGAAGGAGGAGGGATTGAGTCGCCTGGGTCAGGAATTGCTGGTACCTCTTTGGTGGCGGCATCGATTTGCGAGTCAACTGGAACGTTAGGTGTATCGGGCATGCTAGGCATGTTGGGCATGTTTGGCATGTTTGGCATATTGGGCATGTTCGGCATATTGGGCATGCTCGGCATATTGGGGGTATTTGATGTATGGCTGAAGTTGCTGCTAATACTATTGCTTCTAGTGGATAGTACCTCCGAAGGAACATTCGCATTGGCAGGGGGAGCTACAATCGGATCGCGGCTAGTGGATTTTTTCCCTTTACTAAACAGCCCACCAACTCCTTTCCCGATGCCTCCAATGGTACCGCCAACAACCTTGGTAGCTCCACCAACTCCTTTGCCAATAGCGCTCCTGGTGGCCGCGTGGAAAGTTTGTTTGCGATCGGTAGTCATCCGGCCTACATGTTCAGGTCTAAACATCATTCTTAGGGTAAGCGTTCCAGTACCGTCTGACAGCTCAAAGTTATCTTGAACCCAGGTGAATGGCTCAAGCTTATTGGTGTTGATCTGGAAGTAGCCAAGTTGTTCGCTGGACTGAACTTGATTCCAGTCATACACGTGGAAGATTAACGACGAGGTGTTGCGGTCGTGAATTTGGGCTGTGAACTCCTCGTTGAATACAGGGGAAAGGGTTTTCTTGATGACCTTGGTCTTGTAGATCTTCACGTCGTTAACCTTAACCTGCACATATGGGTCGCTTGTTCCGGAGGAATCGGCGGCACGTAGCCCCTGAGCCTTGATGATCTTCACATTGACAAGGCCCTTGTTTATCCAACTTTCCGACTCATCTATGCTTATCTCGACTGGGGAGAATTTGAACTTGAGAAGGATCTTGCCATCGGTGTTGTCAAATTCGTACCAGTATCCATCTGTCGGGTCCTCCTTCGATAGTCGCTCCAAGATGTCGGGCACCTCAATGGTTTTACGTGCGATGACGGTTCGCTCATCATTCATCTCACGAACACAAACGGAGATCGTGGCAAATTGAGCTTCTTGAATAAACACCTCGCACTGCTCGTCGAAGGCAGGGTTGGTGGCCCTCTTCTTGGCCTTGGTTCTATGAACAACATTGTATTCATTGTTGTTGAGAAGCACATCGGCGTATGGGGTTTCCACTTGGCGCTTCATGCCTTGGGTGTGGCCCAGTGTGACGGACAACAAACCGGTAGTGTATTGGGTGTAATCAATGGGTTTCTTGAGAGCTTGGGTAGGGGCTACTACCTCCGAACCCTCCACCGGTTCGGGCGTAACTGGATCACTAGGGGACACTGGCTCGATCAATGGATTGAAGCTGGCCTTCAGATGAATCTCCCCTCTTTCCTTGCCTTCCAGGTGGAGGCCGAGTCTGAGTTCTTGAGGAGCCCCGGGTCCCCATCGATTCTTGCCGATTTGCTCACCAAATATCTGCTTGGCAGGCACTGAAGCGGAGCCTAAACGCCTGTCTTTCCCCACTTTGTCGAAATCATACACATCGAAGTAGATCACCTCGCGGGGGCTACGGATTCCGATGTAATGAGTTTCGTTCCATTCGGGATTTAAGTTGTTGCCAATCACCTCGGTTCGAGTGAGGGTTCTTCCGGAGACTGAGACGACTACGTATGGATCGGATTTGCCGATCTTTTCGACATTCTTCAAGTTCCTGGCTCCGATAAGATCTAGCCTTACCACACCCGTAGGTGGGGCAAGATGGCCAGCGGGGATGATCTCGCTCGACAGCTCGATAGGTGACCAGACAAAAGAAACTCGGAGTTTCCCTGAATAATGGCCACGGAGGGGGAACCATTGATTCTGTTCCTCCATCCTCTTGAGCGCTTCGTTCAGGCCAATGCTGAACTTGCCAAGCGCGGGGTCCACAGCAACACCTCGAGAGTCCAGCACATCAAATGATAGAACTGCCGTTGATTTATCGTTGACGAACACCTCGCCAGCATCTTCCCACACCGGACTGGACTTTCGCTTCAGAACCTTCGTGGTGAGAATCGTTTTTCCGCGGAGCTTCACCACGCAGTAGGGGCTATGCTTAGTAGAGGCTTTGTGGGTTAGATCCTTCGCCTGGTGGACAAACACTTTGAGGATTCCTTGATTGGATTCGATTTGGGTAATCGTGCCATCTTCATGAACGGTGGGCTCAACGACAGGACAGTAAGTTGCATCGAAGCATACCTCTCCATGCTCCTTGCCACCCTCTCTGATCACCTTGGCAATGATATGGTCTTGCTCCGGCTCATCCAGTAAACAGGCCATGTTGAAGGTAGCAGTGCCTAGGCTTCGGTCTTTCTTGATCTCCTCCTTGTCGAAAACTTCCAGGGAGAGTGTTTCGTTTAGATCGTGAATTAGAATAAAGAAGGTTTCGTCCCAGACTGGGTTCAGAGTGTTTTGTTTGTAAGAGGTGCGGCCCAGCTCAGCTCGGTTGTTGATATGTAGTCTGACATACGGGTCAGAGAGCCCGAGCACTTCCAGGTTCTTCAGGTTTCTAGCATTGCGGATATGGAGTCTAAGGACACCGATAGCAGCCTCAGTATCTACACCGCTCATTATTTGCTCCATATTCAAGGTGAAAACGTTTGGATTATACAACATCGGGCCGAGTATAGCATGGACCTGCTCTCGGATGAATGCGGAAAGCCCAGGGATGTGTGCTATGTCAAAGCCAAACGTCTCGCCTCCGAGGGGCTTCAAAATGTAGTCAAAGCTGGGTGGCTCTATGAACGACAAGTCCACGGACTGCATATGCGGAAAACTGCTCATGAGTCTCATCTTCACTCTCATGCGACCATTGAATGAGATATCCTCCACAAGAATAGGTATTCCGGCCCCAACAAATCCTTTGCCCACACGGACCTCCAAGACTATCTTTGGGTTGATTTTGTTCCTTAGCTGGCTCTTGGTAAGGTCCAGGAGATCATTGGGTGTGAACGAAACCTCCCATTCCATCTCCTATTGTAGCAATTAGGTATTTTGAGCTTGGAGTACGATGCTAGCGAGGGTGGTCACTTACCACCGTTTCGTCGTCCTCGTTGGAGAAGGTCTTGACGGACTCGACTCTTGGGGCTTTTGTTCCTAAAGTGAACTCGGAGAGTCGAAGAGAATCCAAGAATGCAGGAGTGGAAACCGCCAGGATTCCGTCAGCAATACTAACAATTGTAGCGGAGAGTGCCGGCTCATAGATTAGCCAGAATTTATTGAGAAACATGTTCAGCCATTCGGTCGACTCAGTGTCCGTGAAAAGCTATCAGAGCGATTTAGTCGATGTCACAGGGCGCAAACGATTTTGTGGTAGAGTTTACCTTGGTAAGGGCTAGTTCACGAGAGATGTCATCTCTGGCATTTCTTCGGAATCTTTTTACGGAGTTGATGTAGTATTTAGCTGGGAATGAGAAACATCAATACCTCATTTGGGCCACGTTACGCATGGCTCATACCACTTACCAACGAAAGCCAACACAACTAGACACCAAGCTAGGCCGAGTCCAAGTTTAGCCAAAAGGTAAGTCACCAAAGTGATGGCGACTAAGCAGGCCACGTTTTGCCATTCTTGACCAGAGTAGGAGCTCAAAAAGCTTTCGTTTGATTCTTTCCAGCCAACGGTGGCTGTGGAATCGGTAGATTGAAGTGATTGTGTAGTGTAGGCGGTAGCGGACCGTTCTAGAGGGATGTTTGGGCCACCAAATTTCTCAGACTTCGTGTCGGAGGCTACGCTCTTGGTCTCATTTATGTCACTTGAAAGGGGAGTATTTGGCAAAACCGTACCAGCGGCTTCCTCAATCTTCACTTTTTCCTCAGGAGAAACACCGGGCTGAAAAGAATGTATAGGGGTATTGGGCTGGGGCGGCTCTTTATCCGCTTTTCCCTGTATTGCCTCGTTCATCTGCTGAACAGGCTCTTGAGGGGCATTAACCGAGGGTTCTGTCAGAGGGATATTCCCAGGCATATTAGGAAGGTTGGCAGCTTCGACTTCTTTTGGAACATTTGCAGAGTCCACTGGATTGTCAGGACTAAGTTCATTCGGCATGTGAGGAATATTGGACATACTGGCTCAGTGCTAACAACGTGCAGAATAATCGGCTTCAAATGCTCACACCTCTCAACACTTAAAGGATGGCTCAAACCCAGGACCGATGATTGGCTAAATCGCGAGGCCCGAGATGGAGTGGAATTGTTGTGCAAAGTGTGATGTAAGACCCTAAGATCCATTCTAGAACTATGTGGACTTGTACTGGTTTTGGCCTATCTATTTAAGGTTTTATAAATCATGCCGCTAAGCTTTTAGGACCTCGGTTCACCAATGTTTTTAAGGTGTGCTTTAAGGTGTGCCTACTCTTGGTTATTTCCACCTCACACCAATGATAGGTGGAGTTGACTTAATATGTACATTATTAATCCTTAAAGCTCCTTAATACGTACCCGAAAGGAATGATATTTGAGAAAGATTTTCTTATGCTCTCCTATTTGTGTAGGTTGTTGAATCACTTTCCATGTTAGTCGATTGAGAATACTACTATGCTGGCTGTTGATAGAGGACAGGCCTATGTAGGTTGTGGATGTAGTATAGCAACAAGTAAGAATCACAAACAGGATATGGCCAAGATTCGGACAATCCGGATTAGTTTGTGCTGCGCGCCTTGAAATGGTCCTGATGGTGGCTTATGCTCAATGGCCAATGCTGACTACAGAGGATATTACCCACCCCACGCCTTTTGGATTCTAGGTTTGTTGGTCACGAACCAGCTGTTGCTGTGTACTTCTTTGAATGGTGCTTGATTATTATTGTTTGGAAATTGATGCTTATTAATGTGTAATGCATATTATTGTGATGAATGTCAGTCCCTCAGATCGATAATTATGTTAGTTTAATGTGAATACTATAATCAATAATTATGTTGGTCTGATGTGAATATTCTAAACACACTTTGTACAGAACAAGTGGCGCTTTTAGCAATCCTCCACGTCGCGGATCCCCATAATTCCCTCTTCTTGATGCATCGTGGATAGCTGCCCACACTGCGATATCCCGTAGACCAGCTCTATGCTCTGTTTTATCATTTTCGTACATCTCTCGCAAACCGATTGCTCCCACTGGCCGTCTTCATTTCCAAAGGTGATTCGTTTATTTGTTCGTATATATCGGCGTCTACCGCGTAGGCACTTCGTTGTTGTAGAATATACTTCACATATCAGTCCCAAGTTCTGTATCTGCAATTGAATAGTGCCCACGCACCTGCCACTAGTGCTGCACTATCTTCATAGATCGGTAGAGCATCGGCCTTGGAAGCACACACTCGGTTTGCTATTGTCTTCCATTTTAGTATCCGTTGGCGTAAGCAAATTGTCCACCGTTTCTCGACCCCTTCCATATGCATAAGTAACACCGAAAATACGTTTGGACCATCCGATGTCGTACACAACGTCATATGTGTTGGAAAGTATCATATTAATAAACATGTTTTCCCGGCTAACCTCATGACGTACGCTTCTTTCGTATCCAAATGGACACAAACCTGCGCAACCGGACACGATTGCATCGTACCAGCTGCCTGGGTCAATGTTCTTACCAGTTGTGTACATTCGCTGCTTCATCCCACTGAGTAGCCACGAGTTTTGTATCCCCCTCACCTGTGATTGTAAGTCCATACTAATTAGAGTGGCACTCGCAGTCCTTCCTTTGGATTTACCCCGGTGATGCATGATTTGTTTGATATGATGGACAAGGCAGACCCAATATTCGACTTGGATCATGCAATGAGGCTGTGAATATGAGCGGATTAACTTGCAAGAAGCCACCGCTGATGTTTATTGATCAGATTGACTTTGGATTCACTCGGAAAAGTCTTGTTTAGTTTTGATTTTCATGTAGCCTTACGACCTTCACAGTTCTCACAGCTCATTGGCAGTTTTTAGAGTGAAATGGTTAGGCTGATTCATGCGGGGCATGGTAGTGTATTCATAAGCATTTTTATTACCTGCATGTTTCCTCTAACTCTCTCGAAGACACAGCGGCAGACTCACTAGTTTGTACCATTCATTTCCTGGCTAATATCCGATGGTGATGGCCAGAGCAAGACAAGAAATTAACTCACTCCAACAAGGCGGTGCCATCCTTGGCCGAAATCCAATGTAGGTTTTGTTGTGGACACCAGCCAACGATGCTTTCCAACTTTAATAGCTTTACAATATCTAGAGGCAATTATTAAAGAGGCTATGCCACTGTATCCGGCTGGAACCTTACTGCCAACACGTTTCCACCGCCACTGACACCATTGTTGGCGATACTCGCATTCCGAAAGGCACTCTAGTAGCCTTGAACATATATGCAACGCATCGTAGCGCTAAATATTGAGATAATCCGGATGAGTTTGACCCAGATAGGCGGCTGCCCCCTGAGGAGCGCCTTCAAAATCTTCTAGGTTGAGGCCCATTTACCGATGGTGAACGCTGATGTAAGTGGATGCCAGGTAACAATGCCGTTAATGGTATCAAATTTGAGTACCAGGTATAGGAAAGGGCCTTGCTATGATCGAAATGAAGACCATTCTCTTGTTGATTGGTAATTTTCCTTGAAACTACTAATTTTCCCTTTGGCTAACCAGCGCTTTAGTGCGCAAGTATGACCCTGTCACTTCCCAAGCACAGCCCGCATCGGGAGCGAATTCTTTTCGATTCCAATTTAGTGCTAAAGCCAAAGAATCTTTCCGTACACTTCGAGAGATTGTTTACCCGAAACGCAGTAGTAACCATAGCTACGTTTTCTTCAAAGATTTAATTATTCCGACAGTCGTCACCAAAAAAACTGCAAACACTGGTGGATGTCATGTAAAAAGATGTTCACTGGTGATTGGAGATGGCACTTCAATGAATTTGAATGCCAAATGTACATTGCATTTCTCATTGAGAGGATGACTTGAAATGACTGAAATGTTCAGCTACTCAGGTCCAAGTGAGGATTCGCCTTTGTTAAAACAGAACATCCTCAACATCCATGAGACAGATTCACTACGTAGCCCTAGCCCTGGCACATATTCAAGAAACATCTCCCCAAAAATCATTCCAAGCAGTATCCATATAAAAGAAAGCTTGTCCTCACCCACTACCTCAACCCACTCACATCATACATATAGCAGAGATGTTTGCCCTGAGGGAAACCCGCACTTTCAAGCAGAAGCTTATCCCGCTTTTTTTGTTCCTGGCATCATTAAATATTGGTATCTGGGTAGCAGCGGGTATCGCACTGATCGAGTATGATCTTATCGGGGAGGAGGTATTAGCTTGCAATCTTGGGTTGAGTCATGCATCGAATGCTGACCACATCGCAGGTAATGTCCTCCTACTGTATATTGCAAGAACCCAGGTAAATTATCTGCCAATATAGCCGTTGATAATGTCACTCATAAGCTAATTCAGTCTGGAAAGCGACCTTGCTTAATTGTCTTCTTTTTCTCCATTGACTATTCCACCGTTGTTGTCTGCGCTTCGATTGCCGTTGCTGCCACCGCCACAGTAGTTGCCAGTAAATTCCCATCTTTCGAGACCGTCGGCGGCATCATTGGGACTGTCGTATCAGGAATATTTTACTTGCTGATTGGAATCATGAATGCTGTCGCACCCTGTGGTTTATGGAAGTAACTGAAGACACTCCAAACTCGGAGAGTTTACCGTAAGGTGGATGTCAAAGAAATGTTGAATTCTGGAGGTTACTTCACACGCCTATTAAGACGAGTATTTGCTTTTGTTGATGCTAGTTGAAAGATGTACCTATTGGAGGGTTCTCTTTGGCCTGAGATTTGATATAGCTACCGAAGTAACATTGCTGGCCCTCTCGGCCATCCAAGTCAACAAAGGGCTGCCTATGACCTACATCCTTTTTTCCCGCTATTGCTCACCGCTGGAATGGCTCTCATTGACACGATAGATGGCGTATCGATTCTGTGCACATATATCTGGGCCTATATCTCACCCATCCGCAAAATATGCTGCAACTTCACAATAGTTGTACTCATCGGCTTGGTGGAGCTATTCGGAGTTATTGGAGATCACTCCTGACATATTATAGGCTACCTAAAAGCCATCAACGAACAGAGGGTCCAGGCATACATAGAGGTGTCAGCACCAAAGTACGTACGAACGTACGGTCAAATATGAGACAAAACTGTATGCAAGCAATCACAAAATGTGTATAGCAGATCCTAAGCCAATGTAAAGACAGACCTTGTTACACCAACCAAAAGACAGCAACAAACCGGGATTTCATAACATCTGTTACGTAATTAAAGAGTACGTAAATAGATAACGTGCATGTTAAATTATAGATTCGACGGGGTAATGTGAGAATATCTTTCAAGATGCTAGGATGGTGGCTTGTAAAAATATGTTCAATGTAATAATCGTTTCTACCGTGAGTTTCCTTGCTAAAACTTAACTTTATTCAATTGTTTGATTGGTATTTATTCCATATTGGGAGTATGGTGCTTTATCTCTTTTCCTTTTTCCGGACTACTAAGTCGTCTTTGTATGCATTGATGCCACTTAACATTGAGGGACTCCTTACTCTGTAACATATCGATGAAATACAGGGGCGTTGGCCTAATGGATAAGGCATCAGACTTCGGATCTCGGGATTGTGGGCTCGAGTCCCATGCTCCTCGCAGCTGTACAGGGCTCCGATGTGTCCAACTAAAACCTCAGGTTAGAGCTCATCGATCTTTTGTTTCGATCAGTCCTGGGCATCAAGCCTATTGATACCGTCCAAGCTGTATACTGCTCAGTAGTATAATTCATCAAATAATAGAGCTTCACTCATAATTCGTGGAGCGTGGAGTATTTGCAAGAGAAGTAAAATTTTCACCCCATTACGAAGAAAGCAAACAATGATAAACCAATAATTAACATCAAAACATGACGATTGTACGGGTGTGCTCATCAATAATAAGATGGCCGCTCAGAAGTCATGCCATAAACTAGATCTCCTCTCGCTGTAATTTCCTACTAGCCAAGCCACCATGTTCGTAATTGAGTGCACTACTCAATTGATTATTACGTGACAGCATTAGCTGTTGATTGGAAATTTTTCTTCAAAATGTCGCTGGTCAAGGTGGCTTAGATAGACTGCTTGACTACCTACCTCTAAGCCTCATTCTCGGTATAAAATATCCATCTTGCTGCCTTTACCAGACATCAACTGACTATCTCCGCAACGCATTTCCAACATGGCTTCCAACAGACAGCATCTTGAATTTGATGGTGAATACCAAAATGGCTTGACCGGTAGAAGCAACCAGCAGAACTACCCTCACCCTCGCTACGGACGTCAGTATGAGCAAGATGAGTATGACAACGAGTACCAAAGAGGAAGAAATAGTCAGCAAAACTACCCACGCTCTGGCTTTGGCCGCCAATATGAGCAAGGCGAGTATGACAATGAGTATGAGAGAGGATTAGCCGGAAGAAGTGGACAAGACAACTACCCTCGTTCTCGCCTTGGACGCCAATATGAGCAAGACGAGTATGACAACGAGTATGACAACGAGTATGAGAGAGGGGTTTCTCGCAGAAATGGTCAGCAGAACTATCCTCGCTCTCGCTATGGACGCCAGTATGAGCAAGATGAGTATGACAACGAGTACCAAAGAGGAAGAAATGACCAGCCAAACTACCCGCGTTCTCGCTTTGGTCGCCAATATGAGGAGGATGAGTTTGATGATGAGTACGAGAGAGGAGTTTCCCGCAGAAATGGTTCGCAGAACTATCCTCGCTCTCGCTATGGACGCCAGTACGACCAGCATGAGTATGACAACGAGTATCAAAGAGGAAGAAATAGCCAGGAAAACTATCCCGTTCTCGCTTGGTCGCAATATGAGCATGATGAGTATGAAAGAGATTGTAGCAGAACAGACAGCAGAACTATCCCGTTCTCGCTTTGGTCGCCAATATGAGAGATGAGTTGATGATGAGTACGAGAGAGGAGTTTCCCGCAGAAATGGTTCGCAGAACTATCCTCGCTCTCGCTATGGACGCCAGTACGACCAGCATGAGTATGACAACGAGTATCAAAGAGGAAGAAATAGCCAGGAAAACTATCCCCGTTCTCGCTTGGGTCATCAGTACGAGCATGATGAGTATGAAAGAGGATTTGTAGGCAGGAACAGACAGCAGAACTATCCCCGTTCTCGCTTTGGTCGCCAATATGAGCAAGACGAACTTGACAATGAGTACGAGAGAGGGGTTTCCCGCAGAAATGGCCAACAGAACTATCCTCACTCTCGCTATGGACGCCAGTACGACCAGGATGAGTATGACAACGAGTATCAAAGAGGAAGAAATGGCCAGCAAAACTATCCCCGTTCTCGTTTTGGTAGCCAATATGGGCAAGACGAACTTGACAACGAGTACGAGAGAGGCATTTCTCGTAGAAATGGGCAGCAAGGCTACCCACGCTCTCGCTATGGACGCCAATACGAGCAGGATGAGCAAAACAATGAGTACGAGAGAGGATTCGCAGGAAGAAATGGCCAACAGAACTACCCTCGTTCTCGCTATGGACGCCAACATGAGCAAGATGAGCTTGACTACGAGTATGAGAGAGAGGTTTCTCGCAGAAATGGCCAAGAGAACTATCCTCGTTCCCGATTCGGTCGTCAGTACGAGTAAGGTGGCAATGTAAGTGGAATTTCTCGCAGAAATGAGTACTAAAGACCCTCCTATTGTGTCTTTACTTATGGTGAACTTGACGTTTGTAAGGAATTATTCCTGAAGGGCTTCAGGATTAAATAAAAGCAATGCATATTCAGGATATGATGTTGATTAGATAGTGATTGGTAAAGGAAAGGTGGGTTTTTTGAAATCAGCGCACGTTTGGCATGCCAAAAACCACAGATGTTATAATGTTATGCTGCGGTTTGGATAACTTGTTATTCTCGGCATTTCAGAAATCTTGTGACAAAAATACTCCAATGACGTGCACAAGGATGATATGTCTTTGCCCTTAGTCTATCGAGTAGGCGAGTGAGCTCTGAATCAAGCCCCATCCATAAAGATTATTCAGGGTGTTAGTATGAGCTCTATCGTATTGGCATATATATATGCAACTTGTACTTTTAAGTGACTAAGCAAGGCCCCAAGGTGCTATGTGCAAATCCTGAGCACTCGTGGCCAATATCGAATGTTTTGATTTCATTTCGAAAAACCACCCGATCATGGGATTGGCTTCGTCCGAAAATAAGGAGTTCATAAGTTTATTTTCACGCCGAATACAAGGTGTTCCAATGGGATATAAAAGTAAACCCCACTACTATGTCAACCATCCAACAAATATGATCCGTATTAACCTTTATTGAATTTTATATTCGAAACCTTGGAAATCCACTCATGATTTGTGGAGCGTGAAGTGTTTGCAAGAGAAGTAAAATTTTCACCCCATTACGAAGAAAGCAAACAATGATAAACCAATAATTAACATCAAAACATGACGATTGTACGGGTGTGCTCATCAATAATAAGATGGCCGCTCAGAAGTCATGCCATAAACTAGATCTCCTCTCGCTGTAATTTCCT
>MCFE01000357.1:0-87899 GCA_002104905.1 Basidiobolus meristosporus CBS 931.73 | reverse complement strand
AACCTAACCCTAACCCTAACCCTAACCCTAACCCTAACCCTAACCCTAACCCTAACCCTAACCCTAACCCTAACCCTAACCCTAACCCTAACCCTAACCCTAACCCTAACCCTAACCCTAACCCTAACCCTAACCCTAACCCTAACCCTAACCCTAACCCTAACCCTAACCCTAACCCTAACCCTAACCCTAACCCTAACCCTAACCCTAACCCTAAGCCCCAGCCTCCTGTTTCTGTTCCTGTTCAAGAGCAAGATCCTGTTCCACAGAAAAGCTACTCCAGTGTTTTACAGAACAACTGGATAGTGAACTCTGTTCCTCCCAGAAAACCTGCTTCTACTGCCTTCTCCCAGGTGACCTCAGTTCCTGCTTCAGTTTCTGCCTCTCCACCTGCACCAGCTGCCACCACCACTACAGTCACCTCAGCTATACCTCAGACTTATGCAGGCAAGGTTCTAGCAAGAATAATCAGCACATCCAGCTCCAGTACCATTCAGCAAGACACATCAAGCAAACCCTCTACTGAGAATGTGGACTCCAATCTGACTACTGCAGCTCCATTGCCACACAGAAGGACTTACAAGCCCCCAGCAAACCTACCACCAGCTTCTACCTGGACTGTGGTGTACTTGAAGCAAGTTCCCTGGACTCCCATTTCCAACATCAGGAAAGCACTCAAGGCATGCAATATTCAGCTCTCAAGAATTGTCAATCTGGCCTGGAGAAAAGGGAAGATTCTGGAGGTTATCCTAGACCAAAACATTGCTGACCCATTTGTTGCCTTTGTGGAGAAGAACCTTAACTGGCTGAAAACTGACTTCAAGATAGTGCCTGAAGAATCTGAATCCTCTGACTCTCTACTGTTCAACAAGCCTCCAGCCCATGTTGCCATTCTGTCTTTCTTTGCTGCCATCAAGAGACAAGCCCCCTCCTATGATGTGGCATACTTCCTCAAGAACCATGCCATTTCCCTCCTTGCTGACTTAAGTGATGCACCATTTGAAGAGCTCTGGGACTCTGCAGGTCACATTGTCAATGCTGCCTCTGAAGAAGCTACAACCTCTGCCTGACTACCTGAAGTTCTGTTGCCTAACTGCAACAGCATACAGCCATCAAGACCAACTCTAGAGAGACTTCTTTCAAGATTTTCCCTCCTGTGTTTGATTGATGTCCAGCTACCCTCTATACTTTTGACTAATCTATATTGCTTTTCTACTCCTAGAACAAAGAATACCTCCTCTATCTGCTTCATCTCTTCTACCATCAATACTCCTCAGCTCTGTGTTCCTCTTTACTCCCCTTACTGTGCTGCTCTCCAGTTGCCAACTATCAGTCTGGTGCTCTGCTATCTGCCTCCAAGTCTCCCCCTTCAGGAAGTGCAAGTTATATGCCAGAAGGTTCAGCAATACCAACAATCTATATCAACATCTGTTATATTGCTTGGAGATCTCAACATTCCCCATCCTGAGAACAAGACTACTCTGACTGCAAGAATGAAGCCAAGGTCTACATTCCTACTGAACTGCCTGAGAGAAAGCCACCTGCTAGCACTAGGTGCTCAATCTGAGAAAAGATGTGTTGACTGGATCTGCCCTTCTGCTGCTGCCCTCTACTTTGTGAATGAAGTCAAGCAATTCTCTGGAGCTGAGCTAGGATCCTTGAGAGCCTCTGACCACCCAGCCTGGTCCCTTTCTATGCAACCAGTTGTGAAGAAGAAGCTGCCAAAACTTACTGTGCTCACCCACAAAGCTACCAAGAATCAGAAGAAAGACTTTGGGAACTACTTGAAGCTTGCCAGTTTGCTACTTTCTCTGCCAGATGATCTCAACTATGCCTGGCTCTTTGTGAAGCATCTGATTCTGGTGTCTGCCTCCCTCTCACTGTCATGCAAGACTACTGCTGTTACCTCAAGAAAATGGGAATCCATTGTTTCAGCCCTGCAACAAAGCTACCTGAGTTTCCCTAACCCAAAAACAGAGAAACTCCTCCTGACAGCAATACACCACTCCAAGGCAACTCACCACTCTCTGCATACTCAGCTCTGGGATCATATTATGAGTTCTTTGCCTCTGCAATCTTCCAACTCTATGACAAGAACAGTATCAAGACTCTACAGGGCAATGAGGCCCTCTTCCAGGAAGTTACCTTCAACAGAACAGCTGGCTAACATCTTCTTCTCTACAAAGCAGTACTCTACTCCTGGCTTTCATCCTGACTTCAAGACTCTGCCCATCCCACTTGCACTTGATCAAGAGAGAATCCATAATGTGCTCAAGAGGCTTCCCAACTCTACTGCTCCAGGTGTGGACACAATCTCCTATGAGCTTCTGAAGACTAGTACCAAGGCCATGTCTGCACTTCTGCTTCCACTGTTTCAGCAATGCTCAGCCCAGCTTTCTACTCCTGAGGAATGGTCCTTTGCAAATGTTCTGCCACTGTACAAGGATAAAGGAAAGCACCTGGATCCTAGCTCCTACAGGCCAATATCTCTGCTGCCCACCTGCAGAAAGGTGTTTGAGCTTCTGCTTGCTCAGGAGCTCTACTCTGACTCCCTCAAGTTTCATCCTGCACAGTTTGGCTTTGTTCCTGGCCTCTCCTTGGAATATGCAGTCATACTTAGCCAAGATCACTCTCTCCAGTGCAAGTATCCCTCCGTTCTGTTTGATATTACTAAGGCCTTTGATTCAGTTGACAGAAATCTGCTTTGGTCCAAGTTGCAATGCTTCTCCAGTACCTCTCTCACCCTCCTTGTCAGGTCTCTGTTTCTGGATCCACAAGCAAGAATTCTGCACCCAAGTGAGCAATCAGCTGTGTTCTCAGTTCCTAATGGAGTGGTTCAAGGCTCTGTGCTTGGTCCTATACTGTTTGCCATCTTCCTGAATGATTTCCCAAGACTCTCAGCTGACTGCCTGGTTACTCTCTTTGCTGATGACATCAGAATATCCTCCTCCAATATGCAGCAAGACTCCCAGACCATCCACCGTATCTGCAGAAGAATAATCTCCAGCTTTCCATTGCAAAGACTGTACCTTTGGGCTCTCCAATCAACTTGGAGAGCTCCACTCTACCTGCTCAGGTTTCTGCTACATATCTTGGCTTTCCTTTCCTTCCTACTGGACTAGACTCTGGAGCACACCTGTAGAAGAGAATTATCCTGGCAAGACAGGCACTCCACAAGCTACTGGCTGTTACCCCTCCTGCAACTTCAGCTCCCAGCTGCCTCCATCTACTCAAGCAGTTTTTTTTTTCCTGTCCTGGAATTTGGCTTACCACTTCTCTCTCTTACTTCTAGAGACTGCACTAAGCTTGACAAGTTTGCAGTATGGTGCATTACCTCCCTGGTGCCTCATCTGCCTGAATGCCCCTACAGACATGCTATTCTTGGTGCTTTTGGGTTTATGCCCTATAAGATCAGACTTCTCTACCTTAGAACCAGATTATACCTCAGTCTTCACAACTGCAACAACCCACTGATCAAGGCCTGGAAGAGAACACACCACACAACACCTGGCTCCTGCTGGAGAACTATACTTGGAGATCCTGAAGTCAAGAAGTTTGCTCACTATATTCTGCAGTCAGAAAAACCCAAGCTGGCCTACCTGAAGTACTTGACAGACCTTTGGCAGCAATATCTGCAGCAGCATACTCCCTTTATGATGAATATCAATCCTTATCACATTCCCCTCATTAATGTTGTTCACAAGGCATTCTTATCTCTCTTGCTACCCCCCTTCCCACTGAACAGTGTCTTGAGCACTGAAGAACTATCATCACTCCTTATTAACTTACCTACAAATTCCCCTCAGCTACACACTCTTGTATCAAAGCTACAACAGTAGAGCTGGCTTCTTTGTTTCAACTGAAATAAAGATTTCACCTGTTGGTGACTGTCTCCCCCCCTAACCCTAAATTGGCTATTGCAGCCAAATATCAGCTTTTTATTCATCAAATGGATATAAAAACTACATTTTTGAATGGTGAACTTGATGAGAACATGTATATCAACCAGCCTGATGGGTTTGTTGACCAATATTACCCCCATTTGATCTGCAGGCTTATAAAATCTCCATATGGACTCAAACAATCACCAATAAGCAGCAAAGCTACCTGAGTTTCCCTAACCCAAAAACAGAGAAACTCCTCCTGACAGCCATACACCACTCCAAGGCAACTCACCACTCTCTGCATACTCAGCTCTGGGACCATATTCTGAGTTCTTTGCCTCTGCAATCTTCCAACTCTATAACAAGAACAGTATCAAGACTCTACAGGGCAATGAGGCCCTCTTCCAGGAAGTTACCCTCAACAGAACAGCTGGCTAACATCTTCTTCTCTACAAAGCAGTACTCTACTCCTGGCTTTCATCCTGACTTCAAGACTCTGCCAATCCCACTTGCACTTGATCAAGAGAGAGCCCAGAATGTGCTCAAGAAGCTTCCCAACTCTACTGCTCCAGGTGTGGACACAATCTCCTATGAGCTTCTGAAGACTAGTACCAAGGCCATGTCTACTCTTCTGCTTCCACTGTTTCAGCAATGCTCAGCCCAGCTTTCTACTCCTGAGGAATGGTCCTTTGCCAATGTTTCTGTCACTGTATCAGGGTAAAGGAAAGCACCTGGATCCTAGCTCCTACAGGCCAATATCTCTGCTGCCCACCTGCAGAAAGGTGTTTGAGCTTCTGCTTGCTCAGGAGCTCTACTCTGACTCCCTCAAGCTTCACCCTGCACAGTTTGGCTTTGTTCCTGGCCTCTCCTTGGAATATGCAGTTACACTTAGCCAAGATCACTCTCTCCAGTGCAAGTATCCCTCCGTTCTGTTTGATATTACTAAGGCCTTTGATTCAGTTGACAGAAATCTGCTTTGGTCCAAGTTGCAATGCTTCTCCAGTACCTCCCTCACCCTCCTTGTCAGGTCTCTGTTTCTGGATCCACAAGCAAGAATTCTGCACCCAAGTGAGCTATCAGCTGTGTTCTCAGTTCCTAATGGAGTGGTTCATGGCTCTGTGCTTGGTCCTATACTGTTTGCCATCTTCCTAAATGACTTCCCAAGACTCTCAGCGGACTGCCTGGTTACTCTCTTTGCTGATGACATCAGAATATCCTCCTCCAATGTGCAACAAGATTCCCAGTCAATCCAACAGTATCTGCAAAAGAATAATCTCCAGCTTTCCACTGCAAAGACAGTACCTTTGGGTTGTCCTATCAGCTTAGACAACTGCACTCTAGTGGCTCAAGTTTCTGCTACATATCTTGGCTTTCCTTTCCTCCCTACTGGACTAGACTCTGGAGCACACCTGTAGAAGAGAATTATCCTGGCAAGACAAGCATTCCACAATCTACTGGCTGTAACTCCTCCTACAACTTCAGCTCCCAGCTGCCTCCTTCTACTCAAGCAGTTTGTCTTCCCTGTCCTGGAATTTGGCTTACCACTTCTCTCTCTTACTGCCAGAGACTGCACTAAACTTGACAAGTTTGCAGTCTGGTCCATTACATCCCTGGTGCCTCATCTGCCTGAATGCCCCTACAGACATGCTATTCTTGGTGCTTTTGGGTTTATGCCCTACAAGATCAGACTACTCTACCTTAGAACCAGATTGTATCTCAGACTTCACCACTGCAACAACCCACTGATCAAGGCCTGGAAGAGAACACACCACACTACACCTGGCTCCTGCTGGAGAACTATACTTGGAGATCCTGAAGTCAAGAAGTTTGCTCACTATATTCTGCAGTCAGAAAATCCCAAGCTGGCCTACCTGAAGTACTTGACAGATCTTTGGCAGCAATATCTGAAGCAGCACACTCCCTTCATGATGAATATCAATCCTTATCATATTCCCCTCATTAATGTTGTTCACAAATCATTCTTACCCCTCTTGCCACCCCCCTTCCCACTGAACAGTGTCTTGAGCACTGAAGAACTATCTTCACTTCTTGTAAACTTACCTAAAACTCCCCTCATCTACAAACTCTTGCATCAAGGCTACAACTGTAGTGCTGGCTTCTTTGTTTCAACTGAAATATAGATTTTACCTGTTGGTAACTGTCTCCCCCTAAGGAGTAAAGCTGATTATAGTATATGCTATAAGCCAGATAGAGCAAATCCAGCTCTATTAGCTCTATATGTGGATGCTCTTATTATAGCTGTCAATAACCTAGCAACATTCAAAAGACTAAATCCAGCCTATCTAAAGAGTTCAAGATGTCTGATCTAGTGGAGCTCAGTTACCACTTAGGGATAAAGTTCTCCATAGACAGAAGTATCTAGCCTATCACCCTATGCCAATCCAAGTATATTCAAGATATTCTAAAGAAGTACAACATGGAAGACTGTAAACCAGCAGCTACCCCAATGGAGACAAACCTTAACTTGGTGAAAACTCAACCAAATCAGGAGAGCTTAGTGCCATCTGAAAGCCCTGACTTTCCTTATCAATCTATGGTCAGCAGTCTGATGTATATCATGCTTGGAACATATCCAGATATCTCATATTTAGTGGGAGCTGTCAGCCAGCATAATCAGAACTATGGATCTGGTCATATTGCAGCAGTTAAGCGGACTTTTGGATATCTGAAAGGAACTACTGATATCTGCTTAAGATACACTTATAAGGATTCAGGACAGGATCTTGTGGGATACTTTGATGCTGATTGGGAACAAAACTTGGACAACAGAAGATCCACCACAGGATGCACCTTTCTTTACTGTCAAGGAGCAATTTCATGGAATTCAAGAAAGCAACCAACTGTAGAACTTTCCACCACAGAGGCAGAGTATATGGCAGCCTGTGAAGCTACAAAAGAAGCAATATGGTGAAGAAAGCTTTTTACAGATTTAGGCCTATGTCAAGAAATGCTTATTACTTTATTTCAAGATAATCAAGGATGTATACAATCAGGTAGAAATCCAACCTCTCATGCTAGAACTAAGCACATAGATATTAGACATCATTTCATATGTGAAGCTAGAGTGAATAACTTAGTTAGCTTAGTTTACTATCCTTCAAATGAATGATTGCAGACATATTCACCAAACTATTAGCTAGAGACACATTTGAATATCTTAGGTCAATATTAGGACTAGTCAGTATGAGCATTTAGCTCAGTGGGAGTATTTTAAAAATTTGTAATTCCACCCAAATATTTACCTAACTTAGTCACTTAGATCATTATCTTCAAGGCCTTGGAAATACTGACCAAATCCCTTGTTGGGATATACATAGAATATTTTCACCAAAATACAAGGTACTCAGAACATGAAAATTCTCAAAGTTGTCCAAACAGCCCCAAACTTTGCACACATGTTCTTGGGACCTTCCTTAACTTATTCTGGGTGCTTGTCATGCCAAGACCATGTAAAGGTATAAATACTACTTTTACATTGAATAAATCATTAAGTGAAAACCACATTATCTACTTGTTCTCCCAATCACTTCCAACAGATTCATCCAACTCTACAAGTGAGGGAAAATTTTCAGTAATAGCAGTGGTAGACATTGCAGAGAGTGACAGCTTGGGGCTCATAACCTGTTGTGAAAGTCTTGGAGATATTGGAAGTGACTTGGAGTACAAGAAGATTTTGTGGTTCTTACTTAATGATTTATTGAGTGTACAAGTAGTGTTTATACTTTCACATAGTCTTGGCATAACAAGCACATAGGATATGCTTAGCAAGGACCTAAGAGCATGTGTGCAAAGTTTGAGGCTGGTTGGACAACTTACTGAATTTTCATATTCTGGATACCTGATGTTTTGGTGAAAATATTCTAAGTAAATCCCAATAAGCAATTTGGTCAGTATTCTCTAAGATTTGTAGGTAATGATCTAAGTGACTATGTAGGTGAATATTCAGGTAGAATTACAAATTTCTACAACAGAATCCTGCAATAGTATTATGCCAATCAGTATTGATGGTCCACATTCTTATCACTCCCTCTTTCACTTTTTCTTTTGAGTAGTGGCTTAGGTACCTTTCACTTGCTCTTTCTTATCTACATACTAACCCCACACAAATCCATGCTATTGTAAAAAGCAGCAAAAGTAGCACAGGCTTCTGTGATTTACCTAAAATAAAGATTCCACATGTTGGCAACCGTTTCCCCTAACCCTTGGTGCTTTGATAAACCTTTACCAATACAAGTCAGACAATTAACCAAAAGTATCATAGTTATTGATTGTTCTTAAAATTAGCATGAAGCACGCTTTCAGTTCACCAAGTTACTTCTAGTATTCACAATTACGCTACAACAACGCTGGTGGGTTAGGAAAGGCTGATTGAGTAAAAGCGGTTGTCAGAGTTCATAGCCACATTGCTGGTTCCAGGCTACTCATATCAAACAAGATCAAGATTGCGGCCGGTATCTTCTTCACCTATTAGAGATACTTGTAGGTCAACCAACACAAGTCACCAAGTAATAAATAATGGACGAATGCTATTTGAAGTCATTAAGGATATTTCATGTCTCATCCAACGTAACCACAGAGATCAATAACTTATGCTTTGGCTCTAGTACGGTTAGATTCATGGCCCATATGCAAAGTATATCTCTAAAATGCCTAGAAAACAGCCAACAAGCACATGCTTTCAAGCTCAAAGCAAGGCTGAATCCACTTTTGTCCAAATGGCAAATGATGGCCGCGAATTATGAACAACCAAGCGTTTCTCGATTACCAGTCACCTGAGCGAGATTAGGGGTGGGTACATTATTAATCGCTCTCGGTCTGCTCCAATCACCGACCTCAGCTCGACCGAATGACCTCCCCCTTATCCGGGCCAAAGGAGCCATCAATCGAGAAGGTTGAAGGCATTTCGCACGTTCCTGAAACAATGGGCTACATGATCCTCGGGTGTCATTGGTCCGCGAACCAACACCACTCTCCTCTCCCCTCTCCCCTCCTCGGAACAATGAGTGGGTTGATACCTGTTTCCGCAACCCCGCAATCACTAACGTCATCGGCTAAGCACCCAACACTATCCAACCTCCACCTGTGGCCGCCATATAAATACCCCGGCCACCCTTCCGGGCACGATATATCTTCTACATTGTACATTTTCCCCAACCATCCCATCCTCCTGTTACTGCTTGTTTGATTCCTATCCTCCTGTTACTGCTTATTTGATTCATTGGTTTCCGATTAATATCCTGTGATCATGTCTGAGGTAGCTCACACCCCTTTCAACTGCGCTAAGCACCAGGTTCACTGCGCCAAGTATTCCACTTCCCTGGACCCGAGGGGCTACATACCGGTATATGAATATGTTGCGTTCAACCAGCCAATACTGTGGGATCGTGAGACTGGGTACGTCTACTGGACTGGCATCTGGAAGTCCATGGGGAGAGAGAAAAGCGAGATTACCAAACTTCTCGAGACAAACACGAAGCTGTCGACCGAAGTGAAAAAGATCCGCGGCGGCTTCCTGAAGATTCAGGGCACTTGGCTGCCATTTGAAAGCGCCTTTGACCTAGCCACGAAAACCTGCTGGTACATCCGAGAGGATCTGGAGCCAATCTTCGGCCCCAGCTTTCTACAACAAGTGCTCGACCCCACCCATCCAGGCTCATTATCACGAGTTCCCGTCCCACTAGAGGAGCGCCAAAACAAGCTCCTAGAAGCCCGTCGACGAATCAAAAACTCCAAAGGCGGCATGGTTAGCCCTCCCACCTCTCCCACTCTCTCGGGTCAGACCCCTGCGAAGAACACAAAACGGAAGCGGGATCTTAACCCCTCTGCACACAAACTGAGCCACCTCATCAAACCAAACTTCCCCGCTTGGGCGGAGAAAGAGCCATTGTATTCATCCACCCACCACAGCAAACGGCTGAAGACCGAAGATTTCAACCATGACTTTGTTGAAAGCCCACAACAACTGAGCGAAGCGATTTACGCCAGTCTGTGTCTCCAACAACTCTCGGTGGATGATGGATCTCGACCCACCGATAAAGTCATCTACAAGCCACCTGTTTCATTCATCATCGGTAAGCAAGAATTTCAGTACGTCAACCAGCAGTATCGATTGGCGGTGAGGTGCTAAGCCCATTGAGTGTAAATTCCATATTCTTGTACATACAAACTAGCCTTCTCTTCGTGTAATAAAGATACCTTGGTCCTTAATTGTACGCGGGTTGCATATCGTTTGGCTGTTGGGTGCTAAGCCTATTGGTTGCAGATTCTATATACTTGTACATACAGACCAGCTTCCTCTTCGTATATTCTTGTACATACCATGATTCTTATTATTACGTGTGTTGTATATATACAGGTTGAATTAAGACTATTAATTGATTGGTGTTTGGTGCTGGCTCCAGCCCAACCTACAATTGGACCTCATGTTTCTCATCTGTTGTAGCATAAATTGATGAGTCATTCTTGACCCCGACGATAGTTCGTGGTAACCACAGCTTCGGCAACACGCCAACCATTGCGGGGTGGCTATAGGTACGCTCACTGGCATCGAGGATTCCCGGGCATCGACTCATCGGGCTTTCTCGGTAGTCAGTTTTGCTGGTAGGTGCTGCTTCGTATTGGTCGTCGAGTAGATCAAGATCGGTGGTTGGGATGGGTTCTGGATTGGTGCACTCGTCTGGCGACTTCGGGACTATCAACTCGCTGAGCTCTAATGGGAGAAACCGGCTACGCTCTTCCAGGGCGCGAAAAATCCTGCGATAAGCCACCACAGTGATAACAAACAGTGGGGCGATCAACAAACCAGACACATATGCGTTGTTCAAAATGAGCACGCCCAGCATGGTCAACTGAAAGATGAAGACCCCAAAGACCAATCTCCTGGCAACAACCGGCCAGAATATGCCGCCTGTCTCGAACCGGCGGAAGTAAACTAAAGGTGGAAGAGGACTGTCAATTCTTGCTCCCCGGGAGCTCATACTCGCAAGCCACTAACCATAGAGAAAGTTGTATTTCTGGAATAGATACGCAATGGAGAAGTACGCCGCTCCAAACACAAGGATCAACGGTGCCATCACCGAGTAAGTGAGCACAATCACAAACACCAGCATGGGGATGGGATACGCCCAACCATAATCAATGTTGACTGGCGTGAGCAGCTCGGCGTAATCCCTGGGAGAAGAGCAATACAGCCTTCGAATGCTAAGCAAGATCATTGGGCCCAGTTGCACCAGCTTCAGCGGAAGGTAGCCGAGCCCCAGGATGGTCACATAATTGATGAAGAATGGGGCAAACTAGACTCGGGTTAGGAGCATAGATCTCGCATGCTGACAGAAGGAAACTCGTACCAATGGTAGCTGCCGACCAAGGATGGTGGTGATGTCAGTGGGCTTCTCGACGATCGCGTAGAAGGAGGAGAAAAAGGTGCTGGCCACGGTGAAGATCAAGAGGACGTTGATCAGTTGGAACAGAAAATACTTTTTCAAAACCGCCAGCTCAACCAGACTGCGCGAGGGCTTTCTCTGGAATCTGATCAGGGCTGCCGATATAGAAGAGAGTTAGTCAACCAAGACCCAGGCCATGACCATATCACATGCCACTCACGTTCCAGAATGATTGGTACAATCGCCATGAACACCAGTACGAACAACGACGGCAGAAGCTTGAATATCATTCCTCGGGTGATTGCATTGCGGTCAATCCATTCCTGGATGTACGGGAAAACCTTTTGTAGCCCATCGACGCCAAGCCAGCTGGCCAATGTGGCCACTGGATAAGTCCAGAAACACAGCAGTATGAAGATCACCAATTCCGTGGCCGCTTTGCGGACCAGCACTTCACGGCGAGTACGGTACAGGTTGTCCCATAGTATGTCTCGAGGGTCAGGCGCAATCTGAGTGACACAGGTATAGGCTTGAGTGTGCGTCAATGTCTGCGCAATCACGCTCTTGAGGACAGGGTTAGTAAAGCTTGGTGTCGTATCAGTCGTATCCTGGCACTTACTGCGCTCTTTTGGTCAGCAAAAGTGACAAACCCCACTGTGGTAGGTGGATAGCTCAACGACCTCGCCTTGCTTACCAAGTGATCGTAACTTTGTATCAGCTTGTGGTAATGTTCGATTACGTCCACTCTTTGCCCAATTAGCCCCAATATCCCTAATCTTATAGAAGGCCTTTCCCATTCCTTGGCCCCGTTTCCGCAATACACGGTACACGTCTTCTCTAACTTCCGTAGATAGTCTGCGCGTTTCTTGAGGATCCGAGGCAGTTCTTGTAGTTGTGGACAGATGTGGACTGCCTCTACCGGCCCTGCATTCAGCTTGTCGAAGAAATCACGAAGCGCCGCATTTGATCTTAGTTTTTCCGGGATCGCCGTGACCATGACCGATCTACCACTGACCGATCTCGACACCCCAATCAGATACGTCCATCGTAGGGAGACATATTGCTCGTAGGTTCGATGAAGAAAATATAAGGCCAGCAGCGAAAACACCCAGGTGAACACAGAGTGGGCCGCAAACACTTTGGAACCCTTGGGAATGGAAAGCTTGGTCAGTGCTTCTGAAAGAGAGAGCTCCCCGTCTTCCGGGCTGGTGGCGTTGAGATAGTTGATGGGCAACAGAATTATCATTCCAAAGACGCTACAAGAACTGAACAACAAAAAGGCCATCTCAAGGAATTTGAGCAACTAAAGCAAGGCAGAGGTTAACCATCAATGCCAACAGTCGGGCTCATGATATGAAGGCAGTTTCTTACCATGACGGCATCCAAACCAACCCGTTCAACCATATCATGTTGAGGATAGCGTAGTACGGGTAAGATCCAACCAAAGAAGGAGACGGGCAGTGGCGGTGGAGCATTTCTGGGAGGGAGGATTTAAGGTGTGCGCCAAGCAACCATGAATTTGTAGGGACCTACCTTCGCAATCTCGATCTGGGCGTGTACATGGAGTGCCACGTTCTACGTAGCAGGCAAAAAAGCAAGAAAAGGGGTACCCCAAAGCAGGCGGTAATTAATAGCTGGACCTCAAGGGCCGGCGTGCTGTTAGCTTGAGCTTGGGAATTGCCGTGTGCCTTTGACAGCTCCCGTCCCAGAGTTGGGAAAAGTTTTTTCAGTGCTTCTGCTATGGAGCAGAGCACTGAATGAGAGTTGCAGGTAGTTTGAGACAGCTTTGCTTTCAACCGTCAAGTGAGGAGTAAGAGGGCAGAGCGAATGTGAACCAGATAATTTGGCAAGTTCCCATACAAATATTGCGCCTTGGGTGGGACAAAACAAGAAATTAATTCACAACCTCACCCACTTGTTATCGGAATTATATGTTACTCAAGGAGCATTATGGAGATTGAGATTGCCTGAATACAATACACAACCAAATACACAGTATGTGAAATTTACTCTATTTAGGCTGATCTACGATTGACCATCAACATTCTCTGCATACAATCTTCTGTGGAGACAACGGCGATAAACATGAAGTTTCAAGGAACGTTTCGATGACCATATAAGAGCTGAACAATGTCAGCATTCCCCGGCAAGAACAATCAACACAAATGGTGTTAATCAATGCAGCTGCGCTTTCTCTCCTGATCTCCACCAGCTCGGCAATGTTCGTGGCGTTTGATTCCCAAGCGATTGACCACCGTTTATTAGCACGCTCCCAAGACCATCATAATTCAGGCTACGACACCAGTGACTACTCTCCCGACCGGCGCCATGAATATGGATCACGTTATAACGACGATGTTGATGCAGATTACCACGGAAATGACCATGATTCAAGGTACCACGGCAAAACTGGGAGATCTGGTGAGGAATATTCGTACCCGGACTCCCGCAGCTATTCTTTATCTGTAGAATATGACGAATCTCATGATCACAAACCCAACTCAATAAAGGAGGTGGCTGAAGATAACCTCCTCAAACCAGCCGATGATGAACCCTTAGACGATGCGACAGTCAGCCCTCCCACTCAAGCCTCGGCATCGGCCGACTCTGATATCTCGCCTACTCCACCGCCTGCTGCCGAGTCTAATACATCACCGTGCACTAAGGCCGTTGACTTGGATTTGAAACTCCTGGGGGATTCCGCCGTAAAGGCGTGTGCCCTGTAACTGCTATGCGAATACTCTGGATATCAAATTATATACGAGAATGTAAAAGAGACCAAATAAATATTTGTATTTAACTATACAAGCGATAGCACATCAGCACTTTGGGCAATCCAGATAGACATACATATACATATATACACCAGCAGCGTAGCAGCATAGAAAGACCACGTTTGATAAAAGTAAACCGGGCTATCATAAGCGCTTTTGACTATGGATCACCCGGGATTTGATCAGGAATTCTGCCACCTCTTTCAAAGACTCCTCCAACGGAGCCAAGCTTATCCCTAGCTCCTCCTGCACTCTTCGGTTTTCATAATGGAACTTCTTCTGCCTCTCCCCGGTGAGTTTCGTAGGGAGCGGATAAGTGGCGAATCGTGGGTCGCTGCCTAAGATTTGCGCCCAGTCCAGAAGCGTAGTGGAGTGCTCGCTTGACACTATGTATCTTCCTGAAGCGTTGGGATTCTCGAAGGCACGAATATGTGCCTCCACCACATCCTTGATATCGACGGTGCAAAGTTCGATGGAAGGAACTCCGCTCTCGTGGTAGCGGCCCTCAAGAAGGTCAATGAAGTGGACGATGCTCTCTGTTTCTGGATGGACTCCAACCGAAGGACCTAGAAATACCCGCGGTTTAGCTAAACAATGTGCCCCACCGACACTCCACTTTCTCCACTTACCAATGATGCACGACGGGTTGATCGAAACCAAGCGAATCCTACTTTCGGCCACCAATCTCCAGGCCTCCTTCTCCGCGAGTGTTTTCCCAAACGAGTATGGGCTGACCTCCATGGAGGCGTCTTCATTCCAATCCTATGGTTTATTTTTCGAGGTTGAATCACTCGGCCCGAGCGTGTTAGACTCCTACGGGACACTTACTTTCTCGGAGAAAATGTAGTCCTCCGGCTTGAGTTGACTTTTGATGGCGGCCACAGAGCTGGTCATAACAACCGTAGTTACGGTTTTGCTCCGGAGCGCCTCCTCTATAACGTTGCGAGTCCCCTGAACCGCCGGAACAACTAGTTGGCTGTGCGGGTCGTCTACCGAGTATGAGGTATGCATGGGTGAGGCGACGTGGAAAACGCACTCGCAGCCTAGCAACTATCAGTGGCTTACTTCAGTGCAAGGGTGGGCGACAACACATACCGTCCATGGCTTCTTTAAAGCTCCCTTCCGACAACAAATCAGCTTCGAAGAGAGAGAGGTCGCCTTTGGAAGTCAACCTCTTCAAGGGGGCGATCTTGATCTGGTTATTCAACGAACGCACTGTAGATCGAACCCTGTATCCCCTCGATAGCAAAATCTCAATGAGTTTACTATGATTAACCAGGTGAGAAATCCCGAAAATACGATCAGACATGCCAAATCTCCTTTACCTAGCCAGATAGCCAGTACCTCCGGTGACGCATACGGTCTTGTTCGACATCTTGCAATTATTGCTCGTAATAAGCAGTCTATCCTCAGTATTAATATTCCTTGGCTTGTGTAACCGGACCCAACCGTAACCTGCTCCACGACCAATTGCACTCTGCCAAGGCTCGCACCAATCGGGAGCAACATTCGAGTGATAAATTGGAATGGTGATCGTGCCACATCTCATGTTTCGCTTCCCTTCGGGATGTGGAAGAGTCTGGACCACACTAGGGCATTGGTCGTATAATATAAAGTATATGCAGGCACTATTGTTTCACAGGGTCATGAGCCTAGCCAGCTGTATAAAACAAAGTGCTAGATATGCTGCCGCTTTTATTTCCGTCGGTTTTACATTTGAAATGGTCTATTATTACAAGGTGATGGTTGTAGGGGGCGGATGTGGTGGAAGCACATTCCATGTATCGAAGGAATGTGTGGAGGTAGTTACGAATATTATGTGCCATGAAAATCATCTATCGAAAGCTAACCAAATCATTTAAGCCACTTGACATACCCTTTTAGTAACACTCGCTCACCGTTTCCAAGATTGGTGTCTTTTTCTAAACTGAATAAGGCATCACGTACTGTCACCTTCCGGGATGTGGTTTGTGCACTTGTGATGGATGGGTGATTTACCGTCGAAGGCGGTAGAACAAGGCGAGACTTCGAACCTGGCTTAGGGGTAGAGCCATGTGAGGCTCCTCCTGATTTTACTGCAGCCTTCGATGAGTGTGGTAGCGGTTTCTGTACAGGAGCGAAACGAGAACTGCTCGGGTTATTTGGGAGTGCCGAGGAGGTGCCTGATCCAGAGGCTGGTGGATTGCCAATAGGTTTGCTGGATTTCGGCGTACTTGTCGCAGATTTAGCTGAACCAGAACCGGTTGGCTCTGCGAGCATCCAACTTCTTCGTACACCACCAGCAATGAGTAGGGCCGTTGTATTCGCATCGTTCATGTTTCGGGCAGCCCCCGGAAGATCCAAACCATCCTTACGCCGAACCTTCTTGGACTTTTGCATATCTCCGGACTCCTCCTTATTTTCTGCTTTCGCATTCTCTTCAGCCAACCGCCTCTCGCGCTCGGCCAATATCCTCTTGCGCTTACACTCATCTTCTCGGCTAACTCGCTCCAGTGAAAGCAGCTGCTTCTTGACATCATCGGATACAACTATCTTATACAACGGAATATTCGTATCTTCTTGAATGGGCGGAGGTGCCAAATGATGTGACCTAACTCTATGCTTGCTCGCCACTATCATTTGTTCTACCAAAGATTTCAATCGATCTTGTGTGGCAAGTGCCAAATAAACCAGAAAATCTGGATCGATATTGGGAATATGGTATGGCTTGGCGATTTTGTCGACCATCGACTTCAACACCCTCAAGCTGAGGAAGTCCTGAGTTTTCGACTGATCAACAATGTCCACCGCCCTGTTCTTGTCCATGATTTCGCTTTGCCTCATGATATTGTCGGACTCCTCCTTAAGATCTACACCCACATACCCCATAACATCTGTGAGTGTATCAAAGTCCACCTTATTGTCTTTCATAGGCGAGGCTTGGACCGGCGTGGAAGGTCTGCTAATTGCGGCAACCGCTGCGGGTCTAACTGACACGGTCGGTAGCGTAGGACTTGCCGTGGATGGACTCTGAATTTGAGGTTGGCTAAGTGCCGCAACTGGTGCTGAACCTGTCGGGCGGTAATTAGCCACCCCAACCTGTGTTGAAGTAGAAGGTAGCGGAGACGAGGCACCAGGAGTGTGAGCAACCTTGAATTTTTTGCTGGGAAGACTAGGAGTGGAACCTGCAGTTGCATTTGTTTGTTCAGCGAGCCTTTTCCTTAGTAAAGTGTAGGCCGACAAAGCAGGTGTATTTGGGCTTGATCTGATATTCCCAGGCTGGAGCGTCTGTGGTGGGCGCTGCGATGCCGGTGCTGTGCTGGAGCGTGCCCTAAGGTTAGCAAGGAGTGGCGAGTGCTGAGCCCCGAGTAACTCACGAGCTTTAGCAAGAAAAAGCTCCGGACTGAGCAAATTTTCCTATTTCAACATGATAGTAGAATCAGCGATTGCCACTAGAGAAGTGAAGTGTGTGGTAATTAAGGGTTCAACCTGCAAGTTTTTAAAGATCTCTTTCAGTTTTTCTTGCTTATCAGGCTGTAGTTGGCTGAGAATGGTGTCGAGCAAGGTATTCCCGGAAGCTACACGTAAATGCAACTTTGAGTAAGATATACTTGAGACGGAAAGCTTCTTACAACTGCCCGAAAGCAATAGATGCAAATACGTACCTCGTCTTGACGAGGCTGATCCAGGTTGATTTGGAGTGGAAGCTCGATTTTCAGCGTTGCCTGCTGCTCTAATAGGGGTCGGGGTACCAGGTAAATGAGCAAGTCGACCATTGGGAATGACAGGACGAGATGCTAACAAGGGGCTTCGAGCATTTGGAGTGGCTAACCCGATTGCATTTGGGTGGCCTGATAAGGCAGCTCTAGAGAGTAGTTGCTCTCTTGCATTGTTCAGAGAAGTTGCGATCGAGGAAGGATTTGATGGTTTACTCAATAGAGGCGTGGTTGATTTTCCAATATTGACTTTGTGCGCGAGCGAGTCTGAGGATTGAAATGGCCTTGAGGCTGCGCTCGATCCAGTACCAACTTTGCTAATATCTGAGATTGACCTTTGAAGCAGAGGTTTGTGTGATTCGCCAACCGCTCGGGCCGCCTCGAGCTTGGTGGGTAATTTCACGTTGGTTATTTTTGGGCTGGATGTACGAGAGACAGGCGCTGATGAGGGCGATAGCGTTGTAGAGACTGGTGAAGCAACGAGAGGAGAGCTCGGAGCAATTCTCCCATTACCGTCGGTTGGTTTTGCGATTGGCTTGGAAGTCAGAATTGGAAAAGAAGAGGATCGAGAAATAGTAGGTGTTGTTTGGTTATTTTCCGACGAGGCCGAATTAGGGCTTAACGGGTTGGAAGTTCCGAGAACCTTGGCAGTAATCGAATCGATCTCATCTACTGTCAGGTCTACAGCCTCGGTGCTCGCAAAATCCTCGGAATCGGCGCCAGATAATAGTTCGTCGAGATCAATATTAAAGGAGGCATCTGTATCAATATCACTGTGCAAAGAACTGACTATTTTTTGAATTTCTTCAGTGGAAGCTGATAAGGTTGAGTTGTCGTTGAGATCAGAAAATAACTCCATAAGGTTCCCCGATGGGTCTATGTTACTCAGATCTATATCGTCTAAATTTGCCATTTGACGGACAGGTTGTATTTTAACACGTATGTAGCTAGAATTATACACCAAAAACAAAGATATCGGGCCGGACTTGTACAATCAAATAGAATACCAAAAATCGCGCTTTATATGTGTATGCCTCAACCCGGCCTATATATTACAAACCAAGCGAGCTGCGGTATCAAAGCCAGCACTCCAATACTCTATGCTATCAATTCAAATGCACCAAAAAATTTGACAAGAGGAAAAAAAATCAATGAATGCTCATCTAACCAATTATTTTCCAACACTGAAATATGGGTGAATGGCTAGTTGGTTTGAAAATAATCAACTGAGCTACAATGCTTTGTACTCGCGAGCGGATAAGCTTTAGATTAATCGATCCCTATGTGTTAATCGAATCTTCAGCCAATGATCAAATCAAATTTTCCACGACAAAAAAGTTTTGAGCATAGGCACTGGGAATCTATCCAATCAGAAGTCACGGTCTGTTCCAAGCACAAAATGGCCACCAGTGTTCGACTTGGACTCTCTCTTCTTCCGTTCATCAAAGCCTAAGTTGGCTATTTTTTTATCGGTAAGTCCGCTAGAAACTATCAATCGCCGCCGTACCATTCCATCCATCGTGGCAGTGACGGCTATGGATGGGCTGGGATGGGGATGATGTCTGAGTACCATTACTTATACTCCCAGTTAATAGGAAACTAGGTAGTAGAAGAAATGGGTCGTGTTATTCGTGCTCAGAGAAAGGGTCCCGGAGGAATCTTCAAGTCCCACACCAGACTTAGAAAGGGTGCCGCCCAACTCCGTCCTTTGGACTTCGCTGAACGTAACGGTTACATCCGTGGTATCGTCAAGGAGATCATCCACGATCCTGGACGTGGTGCCCCTCTTGCTAAGGTCCAATTCCGTGATCCTTACAGATACAAGACTACCACTCAAACCTTCATTGCTACCGAAGGTATGTACACTGGTCAATTCGTTTACTGCGGTAAGAAGGCTGCCTTGACCATTGGCAACGTCCTCCCTCTTTCCGCCATGCCTGAGGGTACCATCATCTGCAACATCGAAGAGTCTGTTGGTGATCGTGGTGCTATTGCCCGTGCTTCCGGTAACTACGCTACTATCATCTCCCACAACCACGATGATGGCAAGACCAGAGTCAAGCTCCCCTCCGGCTCCAAGAAGGTTATCCAATCTACTTGCCGTGCTACCATTGGTATTGTCGCTGGTGGTGGTCGTATTGACAAGCCCTTGCTTAAGGCTGGTCGTGCCTACCACAAATACAGAGTCAAGCGTAACTGCTGGCCTAAGACTCGTGGTGTTGCTATGAACCCCGTTGACCATCCTCACGGTGGTGGTAATCATCAACACATTGGTCACGCTTCCACCGTTGCCCGCGACTCTTCCGCTGGTCAAAAGGTTGGTCTCATTGCTGCTCGTCGTACCGGTTTGCTCCGTGGTACCAAGAAGATTGCCGACAAATAAGCTCGCACTGTTTGATCCATATTTTTCTAATTCAAATAAAAATGAGTCGAATAAGCCATTCTTTAAACAGACAGATACATAGCTGCTAAAAAATTGATTATATTATGGACGATCGCAACGTTTTCCCAGTGATCTGATTGTTTATTCTTTTTTTATAAGTACCATGGCAATCGAGCAGTTCTGTTTGTCGTCTTACCGAAGTGTTTCGAATGGCTGGTAATTGCTCTTGCATGGTGCCATACCGAGTACCACGGCTAACCGTTGTATCTTGTCAGGTAAATACAACACCGTGATCCTGGATATCGAAGGAACCACCACTCCCATCTCCTTTGTACACGATGTGCTCTTTCCATATGTAAGGGAGAGGGCCGAGGAATTCTTGAATCAAAACTGGGAATCTGAAGAACTTCAACAGTATGTCGAGCTTTTGCGGGAACAGGTAGGCTTATTTTCAAGCTAATGTTCGATTGTGTCTAATGTTTGAAAGGCCAAGCAAGACGTTCAAGAAGGCAACACTCTGGCTGTAGAGATACCAGAATCTAAGATAAGGTAAGCAAGGTTATTACTCGACAGATCTTTTCTCGTCTTTTGACCTGAGTCTTGTAGCAACAAGGCTGCCGTCATTTCTGCGATTCTGGCCAATATTCAGTGGCAGATGGATAGCGATCGTAAAATTGGCGCGTTGAAGAATTTCCAAGGCTATATGTGGAGAAGTGGATATCACAGCGGTGAATTGAAGGGAGTGTGAGTGTATGGTCCAGTGCTATAGCCCCATATGAGCGTTACTAATGAAACTAGTGTTTACGAGGATGTTGTGCCAGCTCTCGAACGTTGGTCGCAGGCGGGAATGGATATCTACATCTATTCATCTGGAAGTGTGCCCGCGCAAAAATTATTGTTCGGCTATTCGGACAAAGGTGATCTCCTGCACGTAAGCGATATTGTCGAATCTCCATTGTTTGTGATGCCTATTTACATTCAGACCGCCAGTTCTTCAAAGGACATTTCGATACCACCATCGGACTAAAGGTAGAGGCCGAAAGCTACCTAAGAATAGCCCAGGAAATCGGAAAATCACCCTCGGAAATATTGTTTGTCAGTGACAATGTCAAAGGTATAAGGCTAGATTGATATGATGATGATGCCATGAAAGTGACATTGACTGGCTTGACCTACAGAGATCATTGCGGCCGACCACGTAGGCTACGCGACGGCAATTGCCGATAGACCAGGAAATGCCCCCCTTGATGACGAGTCTAGAAGCAGGTTCCAAGTGGTGCGTACATTCTCCGAATTGAGCGAGTAAAAGGAAAATTCAATCGACCTGGTGTTTGGAAGATATAACCGATCTAGACCATGCACATGGGGTTATCCAAACAACAACCAAGCGATGTGATGAATAAAATATATTTGAAGTCCAAACAGAAAACCGAAATCTCAGATATACACAATGCAAGAATAAATTAATTGGTTTTGGTTAATTACACAGGTGGGAGAGGAAACGCATCTAGAAGGTAATCCCAATTGTCACCAGTCTCCTGGAGGCTTGCTAGTAGATCAGGACCTTTCAGCGATATTTCGTTGGAGTGATTGGAGGAAGCCGAGTCGCGTCTGCTGGTGTACCCACTGGAGGATTCTTCGTCGATATCGGAATGGATTGGGCTCTCAGAGACGGACGAACCAGCACTACTTGAAAGGGAGTCTTCAATGTCCGGCGTCTCTTCTAAAAAGTCTGATCAATGGTCAGCCAAATCCAGCGAGCCTTTATGATGGAAAGACCTACCTGGAGAAAAGATGATGGCTGAGTAGGGGGCTAGGAGATGGTTAGTGTCCCGATCCCGAAATACGTTAAATGCACGCATGCTTTCGAAGCCGGATGTTAGGCCATGACTGCCAATATGCAGCGAGCTTAAGCGCTTCTTGAGGTGCTTCACTATACACATGTAGCAATATGTTAGCGACTAGTTCATGTGCTTGACATGTGACCACTGCAGCCTACCTCCATCGAGCTCTAAAAAGGTTCTAGTGTGGGGTGAGTGGGAAAGCGGGGAGGAGATGCCATTGTGTCGATTTGCTCGGACGTTGAGAACATCGCAAGAGTTGTAGTGTTTGGGAGAGCGCAGCTTTTGTACGAAGTATTCGAGACATTCGCCCCACCTACAGTGCGGCGGTCAGTCTGAGTAAAGACAGAGGTGAAGCCAGACAAGGTTACCAGTTCTGTAAGATGGGCGAACCCACTTGGATGTAGACACTTGATCCACCTCTGGAGAGGGCGAGAATACACCGCCGTCCCTTGTATTCCGCCATGTATTCCAGCTGGATGTCTCTCAACACAATCTCTCCTATGAGCTGCACGCTGCGTTAGTGTATCTTGGGGATGCGGATGACAGTTCTTCAATAGCGTACCTTATGCTGGGCTTCTAGATTAGAATCGCCTTGGATATCATAGAACCGAATCCAAGAGCCAGATAATACAGCTAGTGCCTTTTCCCAAGCGCTGCCCAAGAATCGGAGATCGTTGCGGATTCTCTTGGATGGTCTCTTCAAAATGGATGAAGGGCCAAGCTTTTCCCTATAATAGACAAAGCCAAAGCGGGCAGACGACGAGGCCAAACTCGGGCCATGGTTGTATAGGAAAGCCCCAATATCCACTGGTTTGTCAAACTTGAAGTCGTCTGTAATGGTCGGATCAATTGTGGTACAAGTGTAGGATGTGTGGAGTGGAGTGATAAATGCCATCCCACAGCCAGTGCAGCGTAGATTCTTGAAAGGCTGGGGACCAACGACCATATTTTGTCGACATCGCACACATATCACTAAGCTTGATGGTTAATAGGTGGTAGAGGTTTGCTATTGAGAAGAACCAACCTTTGGATGCGCTCAGGAATTGAGCATGAAAGCCCAATCGCTCACCAGACGCCTTGTCGGGAAAGGATATCTTTAGCCAAGAAACACTTGACATAGCAATGGGTGGGAGGAGTTGTTGTAAGCTTGAGAATCAGTGGAGACGCGTTCAAACAGAAATTTACACCAATCCATTATCCATCGATGCTGCCTTATATATTCAGGGGTCAATGAGCATTATGCAGCCTAGCCTAGTGCGAATTAACAGCACAAAGACCACCCGTGAAACCGGAGAAAAAGCAATTCAACGATATTTCTGATCGTTAATACTGCAGATCTTGACAACGGCTCTAAGCCCAACGTTGAGAAACAAATGTCATGCTATTCTCGCTCATCTCACAATGCCCGCATGAATCAGATTTAGACTTTGTACCTGCTACTTGGTTTTACCTCATGCAGCATGGTCGAGTGGTAATTTCCGTACGACATACGCTGGGAAACAGTTATAAATCAACGCAATACTGCCGGGAGAAACAAATGGTCTATTGTTGAGGAATCCATCACAAATCCCATTGTTCTTTTTAATTATCTGATTAAGGGGCCAACACGCGAGACACGTAAGATTGAAACAATGGATTCCGTTGCCATACTCTTCCAATGTCCCCGCCATATCAAGGATAAATGCTCCTACCGGTGGCTACTAAAGTCGTGATTCCCTCCCGTCGCACATACGCTTGACAATTTTGGCTGGGAGGGCAATATATTCTCCCTGAAACCTTGTTGATTTCTATATTTAGGCAGGCCATCCGAGAATGGTTCTCGCCATTTGCACAAAAAGGAAACCCATGGCTAAATATTGGTGAGGGAAGGGAGCGCATGAACGCATTTATTTTATAGTACAATGTGCAATATGAATTTTACAGTGTATGCCAATTGTTGATGCTGCTAGTCTCTGCGAACCAGTGCGCTAATGGTAAAGGTGCATATAGTTATTGCCATCAAAGCAATCACTGGTATAACAACCTTGAAGTTCTGTAGTGGTGCTCTTGATTTGACGTATCTCATTTGCATGACAAAGTAGTTGATCACACAAAAGAGTGACAACAGAATCCCTATGGAGACCCAAGCGATGCCCGACCAGTCTGCATGAAGACTGACTTTATTCTCCTCCTGATGGCTGCTTCCAAACCTAAAGTCCCCAATAATCGACATTCCTAAAACTATCACCAACAAGCAAAACCGGAACTCCGCAAGGTACGTACGCTCGTTTGCTATTAGAGACGGAAATGGTTATTCAGAAGGTAAAGGTCAGCAAATATCATTAGTAACCATACCTAAGTGGTCTCGGGCTGTGCTGCCGTTGTTTGGAACGACTACAATCGACTTGTACCAACTGGTGTCTACGTTTGAGGTTCTTTTGGTTTCTTGCGGTTCGGGCGAATTCGAAGCGGGCGTTTTCTCTGGTTCTGAGATTCCCTCTTCAAGAGGCTTAGGGGATGTTTCTTCTAAAGAAATATTATCACTGGCTGGGGCTAATTCTGCCATACTCTAAGTAAGTGGTATAATACTGCTTCTGCTCCAACCAGCCTTCTTATATATATCCTCCATGCCCATAATAGAAGTCATAGAGCGTGCCAGAGAGCAGACGAATCAGAATGAGTGTTACTGTTACACCGTCACTAATATTGGGCCGAGTAGTTGACACATTATGGCGCAATGTTGCTTCGGATAAAGTCCAGTGGGTCTTAACCAATTTCAATGTGATAGACGCTCTCCATAGGGTTACGTACTGATGTCACCAAGATGATTCGGTTTTGAACAGAAGTTACCCATGATTCCATGGAACAGCTGATACGCTCGAAATTGGTATTGATTTCAAAAACACTTGACAAAATTCATCTAATACTGTTCATTTCAAAGATGACTTGACAAAATTCATCGATCTTTATATGAAAAAAAATATAGTGCGGAGGCATGAAAACTCAATATTTAACCAAAGAAAGCAAAGAAACTGCCCAAGAAAATTCTAAAATCCCCATGAACTGAGGAGTCTATATACAAGGTTGGGAAGTTTCACGAAGAGAGTACACTAGTTGTCTACCGGAAACAGATCGTCTTCCTCTGAAGTCCGGCGTTTGTCATCTTCCTCCTCCTCCTCCTCCTCCTCTTCACTGTCCTTTTCGTTGTCTAGATCACTGTCATCCCCCTCTTCTTCAATTGGGAAGTATGATTGGTAAGGATAAGGGGTCTTGGGCGGATGGTACTCGTGTGCTTCGGTGTTTACATCCTCACTGAATTTCAAGGTCATCCCTGGTTTCTTAGGAACCGGACGATTGGCGGGTGGTAACGGCTCCATGTTGATATGACGAATGCCTTGCAAAGATTTTCCAAGTCCACTATTCGCGGCAGTGGTCGAAGGAATATTGATGGGCTTCTCAGGCAAGTGAGTGGAAAACTCCACGGTCAGTCTTTTTGAAGAGGCACCACCGTTCGCGAAAACCGGACTGTTGCTCAAGTCGCTCATGGTCAATACAGCCGACTGAAAAAAACAAAACCCTCCTGCTCGCCAGAAAACGGATTTAATATAAATTCTAAAATCCCTTCAGTATCCGTTTGTGTACGAAACAAATGAAATCAGATGGAACATTTGTATTGGTTCAACCCTTCAAGGAAAACTGGCCCATCTCGTCATGAATGATGTAATACAGTATTCTCTTTCAATCCATGATAATAGATCTTTTCCCTCTAAAGGAATATGGCGTAGAAGAGGCCTTTCAAAACACCTTGTTGGTGAGCGAATGATCGTGCAACACTGTCCATGATAGGGGCTTTATGTATTCAGTACACGATTTGGTACACGATTTAGTACACAATCCGGTACACATCGAGAGCTCCAGGTTCCAGTAGATATTCGTAACAATTATGTACGAAAATGGTTCATGGATGGATGGATGATGTGAATGAGGTAGCTAGATCACATGATGAGTTTCTAAATTCCTGGTTTCGACACCTTGGCCCTTATCTCAAGGTAGCCCATTCCGGCTCTTTCCGAGCACTCTCCTTGATAACAAGTTTGAAGGACGTTTATTATGGCGGAGAGCTTCAAACCGTGAAAAGCGTCGACCCCTAACCAGTAGCAGCTCTTACAAACGAACAACATCAAACCTCGCAAGAGTAAGTCGAAATGTCTCCCTTCCTGGCCCAAGCATAAGCTTACAATTTGCACCTATAAAGCGTACTCTTGTTGGGTCTAACATTGTTGTCAGCGGTCACACCCTTTACCTAGCAGCTCAGTTCGATATTGTACATGTTGGTCAACCCAGCTGAGAATATGGCTAATACTGGTTGGGGGAGCGTTTCTGAGAGTGTTCCTGACAATAATTTGTTGCGTATCAAGCAGGGAAATCGGAGTCCAACCAACGTTGTACCAGCCGTTAGTGCTATTTATCACAATCCCACGGCCCCATACAATTATACAGAGGGATATCACCATCTCTTTCGCTATATCAAAGCAAGGTCGGATTCAAAGCCAGATATGCACGCATCAATTGATATTCATGGAGTTTCTAGGATGACAAAGGAGGAGGTCATTCATATTTGCAAAGCTTTTGCAGTGTTTCGACCATCATTCATTGCTCTCGTTAAGAACTTGACCGAGGAAGACATGATATACATGGAAAAAGGGTTCCAGAGAGTTATACTAGTTCGTATGCGTCAGTTGGATGTAATCGTCCGGCCAAATGTGACTGATTTACCCTGCTTTGATTAGGAGTATGAGAAGATGATTAGTTTCTCAGGGACCCCAACTGCTGTCTGGCGGCGAACCGGCCAACTTGCGCTGGTTGGGAAAGAATTCTCCTTCTTGACGCAGTGGTCTAGAGACGACCTTCTCCGAAAGCCGACGTACATTTATGAGGTATGTTCAGTTTTCGTAGCCTCACCTTCTCCCCATGATATGAACTTTGAATGGTAGCTGATGGACAGTAAGTCCGCGATAAGTTACTGGGACCATTTCGCGGTGCACGCTTTTGACAACTCTGAGCAATCTGTCCAGATAAAATGCAATCTGGTTACGCCTGCTGGGAGGGTTGTTCCCTGCGCATTCTGCTTCACTTTCAAGAGAGATATATTCGATATCCCTCTTGCTATTGTTGGAAATGTAAGCAAAATAATGGGAATCCCCAACAACATCATATTGACGCCTCCTTGCAATCTAGTTTTTGCCTATTCTCGAATAGCCAATTCCGACTGGGACGAGTATTTATCGGGGCTTTTACAAAAAGGAAATACAATGCAACTATCTAAGATTCACCAGCCATCTTCTTTCGACGGATTTCTCTTCTATTCATGATCTTTGCCATTTTCTCAGCAAAGGCCTCCTTCTTCAGCTGATGTCTACTTTTCTCCACCTTGAAAATGGATGGTTCGGTGAAAAATCTGTCTAGCGCCGAGGGGCTACAGTCATCCAGCGTGTATCTACCAAACTTTCCGTCACGATATTGCTTTATGAAATAGCGCGCACCGGCAGTTAGGTCCGGTTCTGCCCCTTTGTGTAATGCCCCGATGCGTTTTGCCACGGCCGGTAAAACCACCGAAATATCGTCGGTAGGCTCAGACATCTTGAACATATCAACATAGCTAAAACCACCGCGCCATTAGTAGAAGGTTCGCCTGATTTCGAACATGGCCCTTACCTTAAATTCCCAAACCTATTTAGTTGATAAAGCAAATAATCCGCCATAATCTCTTCATCAGCGATATGGTCGCGGATGCCACCTTACGAAGCCTATTAGTCACACTGACATCCACCCAAAGAGTCCTGCTTTATATACCTGTCAATGCGACCTTCAGCGAGGTCAGGGGGTCAGGGATATGGGGAATCATTACGCCTGGAGTGTCGAACAGATAGACTGGTGGGTCATCCCACACTTTAACTGTGCCAATTACTTTGCGTGTAACGCCGGGCATCGGTCCTGTTCTGGCCGCTTTGCCTAGAGAATTCAGTCGTGTTAAGTGTTTATGAGTCGATCCTGGGCATTGCTCAGAAGTCTAATGAACCTTTGTTTAAGCCTACTCGGCGCATGGAATTAATCAGCGAGGATTTGCCTACATTTGGCATCCCCACAATCATGACATTAACGAAGGGAAATTCGAGGGGATTTTTCTTGGATTTCTCTGCGACGCTACCGTCAATAGACATGCTGAATATATGGCGATGGGGGGGGACGAACCTGCAGCCATTTTGATGATTTTCTTCACGTTCATGTCTTGGTTCGCGTTCGTGAACAGAACCTTGTGTCCGTGGTATTTTTTTATGGCTTCGGTGATGGGCTAGTGGGGAGGATTAGCAAGTAAACACTAGTCACCCGGGCACGGAGGAACATACTTTTTGCGTCTTGGGGTCGGCCAAGTCCGCTTTGTTATATACCACGAGGCGCTCTTTCTTCCCGACAACCTCCTCAAACCGTGGGTTAATGGAGGAGACTGGAATGTAAGAAAATTCAAGTCAAGGATGCGCCACATAAATGCCAATGATTCACAACCAGTCAAACAAAAGGATATCCTTGCGTCTCTAGCTTCCACGATAATGTCAATGGAGTTTAATTTCTCCTGTATGATTCTCAAGCCCTTTGCCATGTGGCCGGGAAACCAGTTGATCTTCCGATCATACAGAAAAGTGTCTCTCAACTTGGGAATAACTAGTTTGCTTGCCATGGTTTCCGCCTCGGTCCGCCTAAACAACCCAAACTCTTGAAGGACCGCTTTTGCTTTATTTCCGCGGTGGCTAAGTTAAACAGTTTGAAAAAATTCTCGGTGATGATTATTCAGGATGGGCCAGAAATGGGGTTGGTCCCTACCGACAACACCATCCTTCTAAATAATCCAGTAAATAAACCACACTTCAGCCAAACCATTGGTGAAGCCGAGAGAACACTTAAACTTGCACAAGATGGAGGATCAACGCAGCCGCGATATGCGAGAGACCTTTGAAAGTAGGCAATAAAACAATAAGAATATGACAGTGTACTGATCCAACTTCCAGTTGTAAATGATATTTCCAAGCTTCTAGGGACAGGCTTGGACCGTGAGACGCTCAGCCTGTGCATGACTTTACTTGAGAACGGGGTAAACCCGGATGCTTTAGCGGCGGTCATCAAGGAACTTCGCCGCGAAGGAAAGAAGCTACAGGTACCTTTCGCATTGAGAAGCTCACCAACGAACCAATGTCAAACTCAACCCTTCCTCAAACAGACCAGCGAAGCATGACGCTTCTGTAATGAATTACTAGACAAATATACTTCTAGCAATATTATCCTAGCGATACTATCCTAGCGATACTATCCTAGCCATACTATCCCACCCTCGTGAGCCCATCTGTAATATAAATAAAGGGAGATCGCTTGATCCGAGCAAATTTGATCGCAATCCTGAACCGCTGAACAAATCGAGAATTTTTTTGATCCAGTTTTGCTGGGAATATCACCACCATTTGATTCTTTTTTTTCGTTGGGAGGGGAGATTTTTTTCTTGCCTGAAAAAAGGAACCTCGCTGAGTACGCGAGCTTTGCGATTAGCTTTATTTTGCGTAAGCTAAGTAGAAAGCTATCAGGTTCTATTTTCGAAATGGAGAACGTAAACACCATCTTTGTTGAGGGAAGCCCGGACGTTCAGGTACCTGCCTAAGCTATGACGAGGCGGGCCCAAGCACTTTTGGGGGGCCCGCTTCAACCTTCTTCGCCTGGCTCCGTTTTAACCCCATGTATGTGTCTATGCAGGCTTTGGATTTCGCCTCCTACGTCAGCGATATCAAGGGAGAAGAAAACGAGAACTCTCCATACTACTTGGAAATCAAGGCCCTCGTCGATTCCGAGAAGTTCGACGAAGTTTACCAAAAGTTCGTCGACGAGAGCGACCTTCTTCTCACCCTTGATGACCAAGGTACCTGAAGTACAGTTCTCTTCTGCTTGCCGCACCCTTACTAACCCCAGCCACTTGTACCCAGAAACCGAGCTCGCCTTCAACCATTTGTTGGCCGTGATCGTTGGTAGCAAAGCCGCCTCATCCGAAGCCCTCCTTCAAAAGTTGATCGAGGCTTTGGTCAAGGCCGAAGGGAAAGCCAGTGTCAGAATGCAAATGTAAGACTGCGTCCGTTGTGCTTACGTAGCCTAGCCAAGTCAACTAAACTGGTTTCCTCTCCCTGTTAGCCTCTCGAACTACTTCAACGTTTTGCCTGCCACCTTCCCACTTCGCTACACCCTCTTTGTTGCCGTCGTCAACGTCGCCTCCCAAAACAACCGTATGGAGGCCGTTGCTTCCCAGCTCAAGTCTGTGGACTCGTGGCTTCAGCAGTGGGGTGCTTCCAAGAGCCAGATCCGTGAATTGTATCTCCTTTTGAGTGAGAAATTGAACACAGCTCAATACTAGTAGGATCGACCTGCAGTGCATATCCACCTTGGAATCTCTACTTACCGGGCGTCCTCTTTTCTAGTAAGCAATCCTACGAATACGCCCTCAAGTACCTCGCCTCATTCGACTCGGATGCCGAGGAGGCTAAGCCATTCGCCAAGAAGGCCATCGTCGACGCCATCAAAATGCCCGGAGTGTTCCAATTCGAGGATCTGTCCAAGATGCCCTCCGTCCAACTCCTCCAGGGCGAGACCATCTTCAAGCTGATGAACATCTTCCTGAACGGCAGCCTCACAGAGTACAACCAATTCGTGGCGGAGAACGGCCAGGCTGTTCAAGAGTTCGGTAAGTCGAGGGGGATGTCACCCGCTTCTCTCCGGTCACCCCACTGATCTCCCGGAATCTCGCTAGGTTTCAATGAGGAAGACAACATCAACAAGATCCGTATGTTGACCCTTGCCTCCCTGGGCTCGGAGCATCTCGGAAACGAACTCTCCTACAGTGCAGTCTGTGACGCACTCAAGATCGACGCCGACGAGGTTGAGTTCTGGGTCATCGATGGTAAGCACCACTGAATCTATCCATTCCCACCTGATACTTACCGACCAAACCAGTTGTACGCGCCGGATTGATCGAAGCCAAGCTCAACCAACTCAACGAGACCGTCACCATCAGGTACGTTGCCGCCACCGGCCAGCCAGCATGAAGACCGTGTTTCACTAACCCCCATCCCATCCACAGCCGTTCCACTCGTCGTGTCTTCACCACAAAGGACTGGGAAGAGCTCGGTGCCAAGATGAAGGGCTGGAAGCAATCGTTGTCGGATATCTTGAAGGTGGTCTCCAACGCCAAGGTGATCGCTCAGTCCAGTGTGAATGCCAATGGGAACGCCACCGTCAGCATCACCACCAACGCAGCCACCAATGCCAATGCCTAGACGACCACACCCACCCTCCACCACCTCCACCTCCACCTCCACCTTTACCTTCCCCTCTACGCAAAATGAACCATAATCCATTTCCGCTTCACGTAGATCCTATCCCGTTAGTATCGTTGAACTGGAACCAACCCAAGAAAATTGCCAAAAATATATATTGCTGATGATTTTGTATGTGGATTTATTTGTTGTTTTTCTGCGCTGACGAGTGGGGTGGGCAGTGGTTGTTGCGATGGTGGTCCTCGGTTGAGGTGAACCGGGCTCGCGGCTGCTGCCACCCAAATATGACGAGGAAGAGGGAGAGGGTGGGAGTGGGAGTGAGAGTGAGAGTGATGGCATGGGTGAGGGTGAGGGGACGAATGACTGGTCGTGTCGAGGTGAGCCCTGAACTATAGTTCAGCATGACACCAACAGTGACAAATAGGAGTGGGTCGTCCGGGAACCAACACCTCACCCTTGAGATGCGTCATCACAAAGTAATGGGTCGGGCTCGGATTGGATTGCGCAATCTCTCGGCGCGTCCCATCTTCCCTTGGGTGGGTGATGCTCAGGGGATGATATAAACCAGCTCCAGTGCCCAAAGGAATCCCCCACATTCACTTCGACACCATGTTCCCCGTAAGAAATCCCCTCCGCATCTACCCCCACCTCGCAAGGGTCCCCGCCCGACCGCTACTTGTGCCTCGCCTCTACTCCGGGAAACCCACCCGTCCCGCGGACCAAAAGGATTGGATGGACGCCGAGGATGGCGGCTACGCCCAAGAGGCGATTCGCTCCATATCCGAGGAGACCATCAACATCCCCGGTGAGACGGTGGTCGAGTCCATGGGGGATAGGGAAACGGTGGTCGAGGAGACGACCGACGCCCCTTCCTCCCTCTCTCCCGAGAACATCCAGAAGGATTGGATGAGCTCCGACGAGGACAGTGAGTACGCCAAAGAGGCCATCCGTGTGGCGAAGCAGGAGACCTTCAGCGCCCCATCCGACTCGAACGTGCAAGGGGTTCAGGCGCAATCCCTAGGCGCCTCCAAGAAACACCCCTCTCCGCCCAAACAGGACTGGCTCGACGACGAGGAGTCGGGGCTGGTGGACGAGGCGGTGCGCGCGGTGGAGAATGACACAATCAACGTGCCCGGAGAGGCCAAAGTCCAGAGGACTTCAGGCGGTGACTCGTAGCAACAGGAAACTGGCCAACCCAGCATGAGAGAACCGTCCCTTTATGTAATATAATCTTTCTTTATGTACCAAGCTTACTCGATGCATACATGTCCATTCTCCCCTCGCCAAACGAATAAAACCACCGGTATCCACCACAAGTGATCCCTTGATTTCTACGTAGCAGTGGGCACGCTTCCCCTCCCGAACGTGGGGTCGCCGCGATTTATTCCGTTTTTTGTTGGCAGAAGTGGACGATACGCACCACATTAGTCGGTGGCAGGTTTGTTCTTGCCGCTCCTTACCATCCGCTCCAGAACATCTGCGATCCTCGTCACCGCCTCATCTGGGACCTGATGATGGAACACCACCCTGGCCCGGTTCTTACCGTAGTCCATGATACGGACATGGTTCTGCTCCAGCGCCTCGATGATGTCCCCCATCGGGACACCAACCGACTCGCTGCTGAAGAAGACCATATTTGTGTGAACTGGGTAGACCAGCTGGAAGCCTAACCGGGCCAGCCTCTCCGCCAGCCCACGCGCCCTCCGGTGGTCAAGGCCGAGTCTCGGCAGATGCTCGTCGAGGCAATACTCCCCGGCCGCGGCCAGCATACCCGCCTGTCTCCAGCCGCCGCCGAACAGTTTGCGAAAGTGACGCGCCTTCCGGATGAACATGGTGTCCCCCACCAGGACCGAGCCGATGGGTGCGCCCAGGCCTTTCGAGAAACACAACGACATCGAGTCGAACTGCGCGCCATACTCCGAGATGGGGATGTTCTCGGCCACCGAGGCATTCCACAGACGCGCCCCGTCTAGATGGAGTTTGATCCCTCTCTCCTTGGTCAGGGCTCGGATCTTCCTAAATCACAAACGTTAGCCCACCGATACCGCCAGGTCCTTTCCCCGTCGCAGGGCCGTACACCCAAGCCGCACTTACTTGATCTCGTCGAGGGGAAAGATCATTCCGTTGCAGGTGTTCTCCAGGGAAACCACCTTCGTAGGTGCGTTGTGTACATCCTCCCCGATCAAATTCTCCAGGACCTCCTCCGATGTCAGGTGCACCCCGTTACTGGCCACGACCGGGGTCACGCTGGCCTGGGAGTGAAAGGAGATCCCGCCTGCCTCGTAGACGTACACGTGCGCTCTGCTATCGCACAGCACGGACTGCGGGGGATCCCTCAGGTGGGTCCGAAGGCCAAGTTGGTTGGTAAGTGTACCGGAGGTACAAAACAGGGCCGCCTCGTGACCGGCCAGTCGGGCCACTCTGCTTTCGAACCCGGTAACGCACCGATCCTCCTAAAAAATCAAGGTGAGCGGTGGGAAGGGAGGGGTGGCGAGGGGCGGCCAAGGAGCGGGGTGACCGTTTCCAGGCGCTCCCTCCACGGGACGGGTTGTCAGAGCGCGCGGACACCCTTGGAAAAACTTACCCCGAACACGTCGTCCCCTTTGGAAGCTTGTCTCATCGTCTCAAACATGGCCGCGGTGGGCTCGGTCACTGCAAAGCAGGAAGGGGGGGAACAATTGGAATCAGTAAACCGTTCTCCGAGTCCACGAAGGCCACCCGAGAGGAAGCCTCTCGGTGAAGACAGGGAAGAGGAAGGGGGAAGGGGACCTACCGGTGTCGCTTCTTAGGTCCCAGCACTCCTGGCTGCTATCTCCAAGCGCTTTACCACCTGCACCACCGTAGTATTGCCTTACTTGGGCCTGTCGGGGTAACACGGCAGCGGCCCTGAATTGTGTTCTGGAAAGTGCGTTAACCCAAGGGGAAACTGTGAGTCTCATGGTCGAAAAGCGTGGCTCGCCGCTTCCACACCAGTTGGTTCATCAACCTCACCAAAGGAGAGATCTCAGGTGACATGGATTCCCACGGGAATGAGCAAAGTGAAATCATTTGCCAACCGACACATGTGATCTAATTCATTCGTTCGTTCGTTCGTTCATTCATTCATTCATTCATTTTATTCCACCCTCGCAACCTGATATACATTCATTTAAGCAAGATAATTGTACATGTTCCCGTCGGATTTATCCCGTTCGAGGTAATCTCGATCAATCAATGATTCGATACGCTTCTTCAGGTCAGTGGCCTAGAGGTTTCGGAGTGGTTAATCGCCTGTGCGAGTGTGGGTGGGGGCGCAGGGCTAAAGCTAGACATGCTCGGGTTCCTTACCTTCATTGGGAATTTCAGCTGTTCCAAGAGTTCATTAATCAACTCCGTATGACCCAGGGTTTTCCGGAATTTCATGATTCGTACGATGGCCGCATCGACCTAAGTGGGGTGACCGGTTTCAGTATGGGGTGGTTCAATCGATTCTCGTTGATCCTACCTGGTATTGTCGATCCTGGAAGACTTTTTCGGTGGTGATGGCGTTATCTTCCACAGACTCCTCCAGTTGTACCGCGTTGGTCTTGATACGAAGCAACGGGGCGGTGAATTCTTCGTTGACTGCGAATAGGTCTGTGCTGTTGATCTGAGGATTCTTTAGATAGGGTTAGTGGTGTAGAGGTGACGGTGAGTGTTCAGGATGTAACCGTACGTTGGGGTACTTCAATAGAATCTGCGTTTTGCCATGGGTCAACGAAGCAAGCGCCCTGTCGAGTTCAGGCTTTTCTAGAAACCAACAAATGAGATACGCTCAACGCCCAACGTCCAAACTGGATTCTCGGTCACAAATCTTACCGATGTTGGTGGCTTTGAATATATCAAGGTAGCTCAGGCGTAAGGGATGGGTTTGAGCGTCGTTGAACAGAAATAGAATTATGGCTTGGTACAAAGATACCACCAACTCCTTGTTCCCCTGAAAATCAAACCACTTTAGCCTCACCTCCCTTACATTGCGAAAACCACTCGACCAGTACCTTTGGGAAATATCCCTTTAATACGCAGTACCCAAGAGAGGATTGCCATATCAAGTGTCTGCCGCGATACCGCTTATGGTAGAAATCCTTGAACAGGTCTTGGTATTCCATCATCTATGGGTTAGGGACAAAACTAAGTAAATAAGCAAGATCATTTACATATACAGAATCATGCTTTCATTACCTGTGGCGGTAATCTGGCGTCGCTTGGTCGATAAGCAGGCCAGAAGCCTTGAGTTAGTACCGATACATGTAGCTCCGTATCTTTACAAGTATCCTTGTATTTTTTGGACTTTGTTGGAATCTGTAGTCAGTAGCCGTAGAATTATCGACGGTATATTGAAGATGAACCTGGTGAAAAGCATCCATAAGTTCTCTGGATATATTCATATCCTTGAACATCCCCTCAAGTTTACTCGTGAACCCAGGCCCGCATTCTAAAAAAGGTGGAGACAACATCAGAGCCATGCGGAAATCAGGCCTATTAATGGTCAGCATACCCGCTTTAAGTTTGGAGATGAACGATTTCTCGACGTTCAGCGAGACGCTCTTATTCAGTAACAGCCGTTTGGCCAAATCACGTTTATAAAATGCCTCGAATACGTCTTTGCCCTGAACAAATCGGAAGAGCACCAAGGATTGGTCGAGAAAAGCATCGACCTCTGACTCCGATATCTTGATTATGTGGGGATTATTATCCGCTTACAACAATAAAACCGGGTGGGAAAACTAACCTTGCTGGTTGAGCGAAGCTTTGAGTCTATGTACTTGGCTAACGAAAGAAAATTAGTTACTGGATGTAGGATATTGTATAATGGAGCATACCGATCATCTCGGCTGGTTTGTGCTGCCTGATATTGAGGAATGATTCAAAGCTATCCTTCAAAGTATTGGAGAATCCCTCATTCTTTTGAAAAGATGTATCGAGGATCAAGTCTAATTTTTCTTTGAAATTCAGGAGGTCTTGCACCATAGTACAATCTTTGTTTTGATTAGTAACAATCTGCAAGCCAACACGCTAATAGGAAAGATCGAGGAACGGCGTGAATTATAGTTCGACGAACAAAGACAGTATACTTGACTTACTTTGGTATAAAATCCGAAGAAGGCTCGAAGCAGCTCTAATTCACCGACCCGCTCTAACAGTATGTATAATCTGGAGAGATCTGCTCTAGCGTTCGTATTAACGAGGCTTTCAAACCCTATGGTGGCATGTTAGGTGGGATCTTGCAACATGGACTGCTGGAATAACCATTACCTTTTTCTAGTAGAGCTTTGGCGTGCTTTTTGACTAGCTCATGTTCCACCAACTCAATTAGAGGTCGCCTAGTTTTCTCGTCTAAATAAAGTAGGCAACGCTCTTTCTCTTTCAACAGTCTTTCCTCGACATACAATAGGTAGTCTTGTATTTCCATATTAGCAATCCGCTCTGAAGCCGCCCCTCGGTAGATCAGCGTTGTTGCTTCTAGAAACGGTCTTTCGAAACCATTGAGATATATTCCGAGATCGGAATACATACGAAGAAGTGATTTCAATACTTGTGGCATGCTATTGATCCATGCTTAGACGGTTAGTCTCAACATTATGGCTAGCATGTGCGTTAGACTTGATAGAAACCTTTCTTTTTCGATAGCATTAAGGATTCCTGATAATGCCTTCTTCCGGATCTCGGTGGAAGTCATCAAGAACTTATTAAAGATACTCAATCCCATATCCCTGGAATAGTCCAGTTAGCATCTCCCATTTCTTCATCAACTACATATATGCCATTACCAAGAAGTCATCATTCCTGATGTATGCAATGCAAAGGTTCTATCGAGGTAGAGGAAGATGCTGCGAATCAGATGCTAGCGCAGACTCTGGTTAGAAGTGGCATAATTATAGATGCTATTGTAAGAAGCTATTTACCATCTGAGAACAATATCGAGTCCAACAGTCATTCAAAGTTATCAAGAACGGTTCATCGAAGAAAGCGTCCCTATAAAATACAGCATACAGAATTTAACATAGGCGCCTTTGACAACATATAAATTCTGCTTACTTACCGCTCAAGTTTCTCTTTCTCTAAGACGACGTGGTTCCGGCACTCCACCTCCAGTTTCTCATACAGAAAGGCTGCTTTCTTTTGGTGACAAAGATTTTGGCACACCTTAACAACAAGGGTCAAAACTGTTGAGCCAAAACCAGGCAAGACGATACGGAAAGAATAGGTAAAACCTGATAGAGTTCCTCAAGTTTCTCCGAGAGGGGTTGATTCTGCTGAATTTCATTGATTGCGCGCTTTAACCTACCCCACTGTGTTAGGATATATTCGTCGGAGACTTTGGGCGGAGCTGAATAGCAACAGGGCGCGTAAGTTTCAGAACGAGGTCAAAACAGATAATCATCAAAACCCACTCACCTTTAAGTGGTTTGATAACGAGCTTCTTGGAGTTGGGTTTACTACTTAGAGTGATTTGTGAAGAAGATATCCAATTTCCAGGGATCTGTTTGGTAGAGGACGCCAGCACTTTCAACTCGAATTGCTCGTGATTCGTCTGCCTGGGTGAGAGCAGGAACGCGTCCTTGCGGTGGGCGTAGAATTTGTCGGCTTCTTTCAGTACAAGCTCGGCGTTTTTCTGCGCGGAACGCTCGTATTCAGCATATAGCTTTTGTTTCTTTATGGGTGGCTCGACGTATGCTTCCATTTTACCGTTCGCAGCCGATGAGGGATTCATCTCTCCAAGCTCGTCTGGAAGTAACTATGATTGTTTATTTGTGGCGATAACATTGAATTAATTTGGGATAGATTTTGTGGAAATCACTCCACTAATCAATGTGATCATTGACTAGCATATATCCAGGGATTTCCCTCAGCCATGTATGAGCGGCTGTGGTGAGGACCTGAGAACAAGAGCACCACGTCTGTATCCAATTAGCATCTCTGGCGAGTCAGCTGCCGGACAAGGCACAGATATTGAGGTACGGTAACATTTTGAGGTAGCTTCGGACGGTAACAACAATCAAGAATGGAACTAGAAATCGAATAGGAGAGGCAAATATTGAGTCAGCTCTGCCAACCAAACTTGGGTAATCAGCTAAGCAGAAATCCCATTTGTCATCAAGGCAGTTCTCACACAGCCCAGGAAGGATGAAGATGGAGCATCCTCATCTTGATCCACACAACAGCGGATTTAGTAAGTGCTTAGCTTAGGTGAGGGACACAAGACCAAGACATAGTATTAGACCTGACAAATGAGTCAACCCATGTTGCATCTAAATTAAATGCAAGTTTCGGCGGAATACCTAAGCCCATGTACACAGAAATTACCTAATACTCGCTTATGCAACTTCCTGTTCTCCATCGCCTTCATTCGTGGAGCGACACCGGTTTTGCCGGTGGTCACCTACCAAATTGTCAGCAATGCAACTGCAATCAACGATGCCAAGATACCCGTACGAAACACCGGCTGTCCAATAGGACATGCAGCAGGGTTTGATCCAAGCGCAATCCGCATATTTGATTAATTTATTGAGTCGAAGTGATGCATGATGGGAGGGAGGGAAAAATATCGAATACAGAGAGGAAAGGCAGATGACCTATGTACAGTACGTATCTTTGATATGAGCCGAAGCATATCCATTGATTACAGTGAGCAAAATGTAGAGAATGCCATTAAGGCTGTTCGATACGAGAGTGCCGAAGAGGTATGACAATAATTGACAGTTTGCTGGTGCGAAATCGATCAATTCAGAAACACTGATTGGTATGCCTCTGGATTTCCTGACGATGGAACGTAGGGTGTGAAGTGGCTGAAATTGGGGTTGGCCACCCTGTCTCTAGAGTTGCGATGGACTCTGATGTGCTGGTTCAGGTTGTCGGATCGTGAGAAGCGCTTGGTGCAAGTTGGATGCGGGCATGGGAAGGCTGAGGTACAGAGAATCATTAGATACATGGTCAGACACTCTTGACGAACGCTAGCCAACTTACGTTTTTCCAGGGTGTGGATGGAGCGAACATGGCGCTTGAGATGCTCCGCCCTTTTGAACACCTTGCCACAGTCTCTGTACTCGCAGGCGAATGTTTTGCTGCACCCTTGGCTCTCCTGTTTGGTCGACGCCTTGCGGCCCCTGGACCGCTTGGTGCCTTCTGGAACGGTCTGATGGCTCTGGGAGGGGCAGTCTGTGCTAGCCTCGGATATGGTGCTCTTCACACATGGCGTCGCCGGTAGGCTCTCCAAGTCGTTTGGAGAGACACACGAGTCGGGCTGTAAACAAAGACCCCCACTGGATGGTACTGGGAGATATGCCATAGGGGACATATTATCCAGAACCAGAGGATCTTCCATTGAAAATGGAAATACTTTATTGTCATAATTGGCAAATATGAAGGGATCGCTCTCCTGGCTGTAGTTGCTCTCTGGTGGCGAGGAGAGAGGCGATTCCTTCCAAAAATGAGCAAAGTCCCGACCGATTGGCTCGACGAATGACAGATCATCCGAGATGTACTTGGTGGGCGTTTGAGGAGATGGTAAGTGAGAGAAGCCATCATAGGCGTCTCTGCAGTCGGATACGTTCACGCTCGAGAACAGCAGTGGCTCAAAATCAGAGCAAAAATTCGCAAAATCCAAGTTGCTTTCGAATGGACAAGACATCTTAATGAGTTGGAGAAGTAGGAGAAACAATGCTTGATGTCTAGATGGCACAGGGCGCCGCCCCTTTTATAAGCATTCCAGACGACCGATGAGATCGATTCCAATATACCAATAACAAAGTTAAATACGGCTCATTATTTGCTGCCTCAGATCAATATTCTATTCTCTTACCATTGTCAGTAGCACAACGTAAGACATGCTGGTTTGGGTGGCCGAATGCTTAGGAGAACAGTCAATCACCATTCATCAGTTTATTAAAAGATCAGAGCCATTAGGGCCAACTTTAGGATTAATTGTAGCCATCTGGAGTATATGTTGTTATTGCTGTCTATTTTGTCACCAGACTGCGAGTTGACCTGTTACCTAGGCAACTGGTACACAATCCGGCTCACCTTCTTACGTATTAGATTAACAAAGTCTCGAAAGGAAAATAAACATACCTTTTGTATCACAGGCTGGTGGTTTTCGATGGCTTTTCCCATCCAAAGGCGCCGATTCCAATGACTTTTAGCGTGGATTCTGGTGAAACTATGGTGCTGAATGTTCTAATGTCCACCCAATCTAACCTAGCAACGCATGGTTCATCCCAAACCAGAGAAGCCTGGAGTTGCGTCACATCGAGTTCAGCTACTGAAATTCACTCGCGGCTCTACCACTCATCTGAATATGGCGTTCACCACCGATTACCCGAAAAGGTAGGAATATCGTTCACTTGCGACACTGTATGTGTGCTGATATCGGTTCTAGTCTGGGATTCAGGAAAATCCGATCTGCTGCACTTCGATGCAGCTCGCTGTAATTTTCATGCCAGTGCAGCATTGATGTTGGCGAGGCATATATTGTAACGGTTGATTTGTACGGCGGATTTGTATGCGATGCCAGGCTGATGAGCGATTAGTGCCGGTCTCATGGAGTGAATCACCATGGGAATTCCGGAAGATGTGGATGTTTAATGGAGGTGCGGTTGAGGGCGGTATGAGCATATCGCCGCGGATATCCAACCATCGGATTGATAATCAACGCCAACCAGCAGCCATTGGAATTTCCCAGAAACCACTTTCATCGGCGCGACGCTAGGACTTGACTCTATCAGTGTTGTGTCACGCATGTCATCCCTGTCGCAGATAAGGGGCTTGGGGATTTCGGAAATCCCCATATTTTCGGGCTGGATACAGGGAAACGCTTCCCTGCATTTGGATAAATCCGATGCGAAAACGATCTCGAAGTCGAGTGAGATATTTAGAGTTTCCCGGTCGTGTTCTGCATTAATCAATATCGACATTCCTCAGCAATTTCTCCTTATCGAGAAAAGTCATTTAAACACCCCTACATCCATACTGTACAACTACCAGCAACGAAGTATCAGATATGTATTAAATAAATATGGCCCCCCTAAACGAACATGCCGGCTGTCCAATTTGTTCTACCCGGAGAATGGCCAACTGTGAGCCCTCTTTGGCGCAGTCTGATAGTAGTCTATAATTGTGAATATGGCGCTGCTTATGCCTGTGTAATCACTGGGAGGATTATATCAGCAGCTCAAACCAGAATCCTCTGTCCTCTGTGGCGACTATGTAACATTGTTCTGATTACGCAAGGTGGATGGGTATAGGCTTAGCTTATGTAACTGGCGATAACTTCATGTTTGATCTGCACTGAGCTCTTTCCTTAAAAAAGCAAGGATGAGCGAGCCCTCTCAATTGCCGATTTAATATAGATTAGGGGATGGTAGAGCGGTTGATGTAGATTAGGCCAAGCTAGTTCGATCTGACTCCCGCTTTAGGCTAACTGGAAATTTGGTCCCAACCCCAATTAATTTGTAAGCGATCTCTATTGATTCAACACATATCTTTTTCCCGTGTTAAACCTACCGATGGGAATGGTCGGGATCGCTGGTGGTGTATGTGTGGAAAAATACTCATCCAGCAAGCATGCAGCCCTCAGGTCACATGATCGCTGGGCCAAGCATGGTCCAATGCATTGGGCCACTCCAAGAGAAGGCCATCTTTGGGTTGTATGAGCATCGTCTATCGCCAGACTAGAAATCTAAGATCTCCCATCTAGCTGATCGATACTGCATCGGTCTCAAGGCAAGGTGGAAGGGAAAGAGAAGCAGCAAATATGCATCTTGAGACATCATGAGAGTGAGTAGGATCAATGTACAACAAAAATCAACCATCCCAAACAAAGGGGTGACTGATGGCTAGTGTCATCACTAGGAAAAGTGACATATGAAACCAGCGGAATTCCCTGTCATTTGCGCTAGAACCCAGGTGTGTCATCGCAGTGACCTTGGGCTCAATCCTCCAAGTAGTTTTGCATTAGACCCAGCCATTTAATTGCAGCAAGAGCGAGTCAGATGGTGTTACCGCCATACTCAAAGGATTAATAAGCTCGTCATTCTGCTTAATAAACTGGGTGATGACTAGGTTTACGTAACTTTGCATCCCTTTCGATGGCTGGGGATTGTTTCCATGCTGTACAACGTCGGCTCTTCGATGTCGATGCTATGGTGCAGCAAGAGATACAATAGCAGATCCAGTCATTCCGATATGCTGAACCTCGCGCAGAGAAGTTTCAAGCGGTATCGGCCACCTTCCCCATTCATCACATCTCAAATAACAATTCCAACGATCCCAGTGGTTGGCTGATCCGATTGTTATTATTTATTATTCTCACCGAACCGGCCAATCACGAAGGGCGGCTGTCGACACCGTGGAAGGAATGTTTTGGAGAACTATGGGAGATTCGGAGTAGGTTTATTTGTTCCGTGGTTTAGGGTTGGCCAGATGCGGCTCTATTATACGGAAAGTGAGGGGCGTCTGGTTATTGGCTCGATACGGATCTACTTGTACATAGAACCTCTTGCGTCGCTCAGTATTACCTTGCTAGTTGAATACCAGCCAGCATTTCCTTGATGTCTCAATGGGCGAATTCTAGAACAAAGGAGGCCTTGCCTGCAAAACCCCCTAAAACCAATCTATCAGCGCGGGATAGGCTTGCTGGCTTCTGTTCACACAATTAGCAATCATATTACCTGATGACCAAAGCTAATTGCTCGACTTTGGTGTGATACGCTCTGAATCAGTAACCTATATTATTGGTAGCAGGTGGTAGAGGTGTTCATGAGTTAGTCATTGTCGTCCGCCCAACCAATGATCAGATGCAGCCCCAAATGCACTTGGAGAGCTGAAATACTGCATTAGGCAGGTTAGCCTATAATTGGATAGGGAGGTGAGGTAGCGTGTCTGATGGAAAGGAAAAAAGTGGAGTCGGTTCCTCCATGGCCTTGGTGCTACCTGAGACAGCGTTCACCTCAATTCCGCTTATCTCAGTGAGCGTGGCGAGTGATTGGCCACGATGGCGATGTATGGTTAATGGAGGCATGGATTTCACTCCTCTCGAATCGCATCTAACCCTCAGAAACCACTCACGTTGTAATTTCATGAACAAATCTCTCGAATCTTCACATGGGCTGTAGTAATCAGTCAACTTGCTAGCCGCCAAATGAAAGAGCAGTGCTGGTGCTTGCCACCAAGTCCCGACCGTACTTTACAGCAGCAGTGTTCGTCCGCAGCTTCTGCGCTCGTTAGATAGGCTCGGCTCGAGCAGCATATCCTGCATTCTCGAAGCGTGATGTCTTGGTTGTTCCTCCACCAGATTTGTTGCTTACACAAGGATTGATACCTTGGATAATGTGGTTTCTGTTGACTTGACTCGTGATTATCTAGCTCAATCCTGGTGGCATGTGGGTGAGTTGCTCAAATCATTCCAAATCCATTTCTAGATCTCGGTGTTGGTGATTAATCGGAGATTCTTGCCAGCGGGAGGAGTGCTTCCTTTATTTATCTACACCTCGTCATCGCATGTGGTAAGGCTGGCATTTGACTATATACGATAGGATTAGTCATCCTGCACTCGAATTGAACTGCAAACCCTCGAGAAGGATCACCAGTGGATTTCGTTTCTAGAGGACAGGTGACATGGAGAGATCTTGCTCGGTCGGCGGTTTTCTTGCCGAATACTGGTTTCTGAGCTGTAGACAAACCCACAGTGTTAACACTCCAACCCAACCTGGATCTCTTTCGCTAACACTAGCTTCCAACGTGTGGTAAGGGCCTTTGACGGAAGAGCATCGATGGCTTAGTTCATCAAATCCCCGCTATATCCCCGCTCACCATCAAGTCATTTCGAGCCACCGTATAATGTTCCATGGTTTGATTGGCGTCCCCCCAAAATGTTCCCAGGAAGGATCATCCCAATCAATTATTATGTGATCTTCAGGTGGTATCCCGCCCCATTAGTGTTGTCATTTATATTGAAGCTTGCTTTCAAACCTACTCCCAAAATTGGTATGTACAGTTCAAAGTGGTTTTTGCAGATGAGGTTCATGATAATCACTTGTTTGTTACACACTGTCTGCATAATATGTGGCTATATGGACAAGTTCAAAGCTTCTCATAACTCCTAGACTTTGTTCCATTTGTGTGTCAGCAAAATGTTTGGTGAATGCTCTCCAGTACTCCAATTGGCTATGCAGATACTTATGCCAGGTTTCTAGCTCTGGATCTCAGTAAATGCCCACTTCAGCAATGTACAGTGATTCTTCATCCAGATCACAACTTCTAGAAAGAAGCCCATGAATGTTTCCATGTCTCAGAGCACTGAGCTATGCATACAATTCTTCACATAGTAGTTTCCTAACTCAAATATGATTTCATTCCTAATCTATACCAGTGTGATGGATGGCATCAATGTCTTCAAGCAGTATACTTACAGATAGAAGTAGTCTCAGAGTAATTAATATTCTACAAGTACTGGCTCAATGGAGCTAATACAATTGGGTGCAGTGTAGAAAGTGGCATTACTGTGTTGGCTGCATTTTCTCAAGTTATTCACAGCTTCTGCATAGTCTAAATAGTTATGTAGTAGTAGTTGTCACTTTTGCATAAAACTTGCACATATAACTGAACACTAACATCCATTTGGCTACTTGTATCATGGATTCTGGATTTTTCTACTTCCCACACAGGCTCTTTACTCAGAATAGCTTCATAAATTTGCCATATATCTGGAGAAGACTTAACAAACCTTCTAAGAACTTTTATAAAACTTTTCATGCTAGCACCCTGGTAACTTCTATGTGCAAAACTTCTGGCTATCACATCAAGGTGTCTTAAATATTAAATACACCTCTAAGTAGTCTGCAAATTTCAATATACCTTAATACTCCACTAGCTTAGACACTTCAAATATAGCTGACAAATCATGAAGGATTTTGCTCATTATATTATAGCTAATTAGTCAGCTACATCAGACTGAAGGTTGCAAAGTTGCTTGAAGCTCCTGCAGCCTGCACTAATGTTGTTGCAACTTAAGAGGCATTATATTCCAGCATCATACATAGAGTGAGAGATAGCTTTGCAATAGAATGAGCAGGAGTGGTAGCAAGTTGGTAAACAGAACAATATAGATCAAGCAAGAGGAGTGCATAGTCCTAGTATTAAGGTAATGTAATGCAGGGGGAAGAAACATGGGAATGAGTACATCTGTCCGTAGATGGCACTATGACCCCACTGCACTACAATACCAATATATTGCTATTTTGCAACTTGTATGTGCATCTGAGATGTTGATGAATATCAGTCAGCACATCTGTTGTAAAAGTACTTGATTCCACCTAAATACTCACCTAGCTTAGTCACTATAATCACTACCTACAGGTCTTAGAGAATACTGACTAAGCCTCTTCTTGGGATTTAGTCAGAGTTTTCTTTTACCAAATTACCAGTTGACCAGATCATGCAATTTCTCAAAGTAGTCCCAGCAGCCCCAGACTTTGCACACATGCTCTTGGGACCTTACTAGATATATTCTATGTGTTTTCTATGCCAAGCCCTTGTAAAAATACTATTATTATTTTTACATTCAGTAAATCTTTATGCAAAAACCACAACATTTACTTGCTCTCCCAATCACTTCCAATATCTCCAAGACTCTTGCAGCATATCAAACTACCAACCACAGTATAGTATTGCAAGTTTGAGCTTTCATATAGTACCAAGGTTTCTTGATTTGGTTGAGCTTTGACTACATAAAGGTTTGTCACAACTGGGGTAGCTGCTACTTTGCAGTCTTCCACATGGGACTTCTTCAGTGTATCTTGAGAATACTTGGACTGGCTTGGGGTGTTAGTATGGGTACTTCTGTCTATGGTGAACTGTATCCCTAAGTGGTAACTGTGCTCTCCCAGATTGGACATTTGAACTCCTTTGATAGAGTGGATAAAGTCTCTTCTATGACTTTTGGTTATTGATGGCTTTATTGAGATTGTCCACATATAGAGCTAATAAAATAGGGCTTTCTCTATCTAAGTTATAGCAGCTACTATAGTCAGTGGTACCTCTTTGGAAACTCAGAGATTCCAAATACAGATCTATCTAGCACCCTATGAGAATTTATTGAGAAGATCCTGTCAAAAGGCCATCACAGATTTTAAGTCCCATGACTAAGAGGTATTGATTACATCAGGACACTGTGCAAAGACCATCAAAAAATAATTGCACCCCATATATCATAACAACTTGGTCAAAATTTTTCATGACAACAATACAAAAGTGGCTTTTGATTGGTTCTCTGTCAATTTTCTCACTTTCCAATCCCAGACACAGTATCACCTCCTACATTTGTGAATATTGGTTTGCTATTGCCTCTTTTTCACACTCCTTACTACCTGACTCAACCATTTTGCTTATTTTTCATGCATACAAATTTATTTATTTCAGTTGAAACTTCAGTTGTACCTCAATTGCCAATTGTATTGACCTATGCAAGTCCCTATACCCTACACCAACATTAAGCCCAACCCCACACTCAACAAGTAACTCCATTAAAATCAACTACTCAATACAAATTTCTGCTGTAATGCTCTGTTTCCACAATTTTGGCGGGAACCCTATGGCTTTATGCCATTGTTCATTCACTGGTTCCCCTACATCCTGGTCTGCAGCCAGCACTGCAAGGTCTAGCTTCTCATACGCCAGTCTTTGCAATAAGTCTATGCAATATTCAAGTGTGTTTTCTTGAGCACTGCTCTGGAAGAGGTGCTGTAACCTCTTGGTGTGCCTATTAATGTTCCAGAATTCCACTGAAGGCATTGTGATAACCTTTTGAGTTCTTGACAGTTTTACTTAGTGTGTCAGTGGGACCTCCACTCTGTTAACAATGGAGGACATGGAGGCTGTGGTAGACAAATTGCCTTTCCCTACAAGCTTATCTACCTCACTGGAGTGTAGCTCAACTGGCTGTGGTTCCAACTCCTGTGAAAACAGCTGTTTTTTTGCTGGTAATTCTTCTTGGCTATGATGGGATTCAGTCTGCTCCAGGCATATGGTGTTAATTGGCAAGAACTGCAGATTTTTTCTTATACTTCCCTGTCTCTGGCTTGAGTAGACTTTTTCCCCTTTGCCTTTTTGTTTGTCACTGCCAGGTCTTTCACCGCTACTTTGCTGAGGGCTTCTTGTATTGAACTACATTTTCTTCTTGATAAATGCTGCTCTGATGCATCTGTTTTGGCCTGCTTATTCCTTGCTGGCACTGTGCGGGCAACATGATGCTTCTTTCCCGCTTGTTTTGAGCTCTCCACCCATGCTGAGATGGGCTCCTGCAGTAGCCACTTGTTTTTATCATTGCCAGGTCCTTTACTGCTACTGTGACTGAGTGCTTCTTGAGTAGAAGTACGCTTTTTCCTTAGTAAATATTGTGCTGGTGCATCTGTATCTGCCTGCTTTTCCCTTATTGGCACTCTTCCAGCTACCTGATGCCTCTTTGACACTTGTTTGGAGCTTTTGGCCCTGCTTGCAACAGGCTCTTGAGGAAGCTGCTGGTTTTTAGCCATAGCACCCTTGTTCTGCTGCCTTTGAAGGTTTCTGCTATTCTTGAGATACTCTCTTAGCTTACCAATGCTGGCCCAAAATCCATTTGCTTGTTTCCATCCAGGATATTGCTCATGGAGCAAGTCAAGCACATTCTGCTTGGCCTTGAGCTCCTGATGGTCCCATGGTGTGCCAGCCTTGAGGTGTAGATGTGCAAGACTTCTAATAGCCTCTTGAATATTAGTCAACTCTTCATCATTGCACTCAATGGCTTCATGGATCTTCAATGTCTTTTGATTTTTATGCCTTGGTATAAACACTACATTTTCTTCCTCTCATGCTGTGATAGATTTTTCTGTGGGCTTTATCTTTAGGCACTGTTGTTGTGCCTCAAAGACTGTACAGTGTTCCTCTGCTGCTATATTGGGAAATTGCTCAATTCCTGGCTCTGATATAGAGCTACTTGAGTTTTTTCCTTGCAGCAGAGATACTGCTTTCTCTACCTGGGATATTGAATGTTCTACACATTATCTGCTCATCTTGTTTCTGGACTATTTCCTGATTTCTCTGGGCCATTGCATCTATCCTATCAGCCACTGCACCTAATTGCCTCATTAATGAGTTGGTATGAGCTGAAAACATACTTGCTAATAAAGGTGATGATAATGTTATGATGGCCACTTGTTGGTCTTCAACTGAAGGTACTGTATTTGCTACATTCTCATCTACCTCAGCAACAAGGAGAGCTTGCAGCTCTTCCAAGATTCCCAATTGCATACTTTACTGAGAGCCTGAGGAGTCTGCATTATTCCCTTCAGTGGGCACACTGTCCACAGGGCCTTTTTTGGTTGCAGCCCTGCTTGTTGCACTAAATTTCAATGCAAGCTTTTGTCCAGCCATTCTTCTGCTGCTGTCAGCAGTGGGGTTTAGTTGGGAACCAGACAATGTTGCTTTATTTTTTGGCAGCATATATAAGAAAGTGAGTCAAACCAATGGGGAAGTGGTGTTACATATACATATGTATGTGGTGCCACAGCTTTATTTATTATGCTTACTATGGCAGGTCATCATTGGGTCTTACATTCATTTAGGTGCAATGCCTCAAATACAAGACTGTCTTAAATTCACATGCATATTGACACAAAAGTGATATAATAGTGTTACATTGTTGAGTTTGTAGCTGTTTGCCCCATTGACAAGACTACTTTGATTCAACACCATAAGAGAAGAGAAAAAAGACCATGTGGCTCTTGTAGCAAGCCTCCCACCCACAAAGAACACAGACAGCATAGGAAGTATTAAAAGTATCAAGGCCAGTGGTTGGCCACACAAGTAATATTTGAACATTCACTAGGTATCCCTGTACCAACAAAATCTTGCTGGCCACTTGATACTTCTATAACAGCATCTGGCCATACTTTTCACCTTGCGCAAACTGAGTCAGGAGAGTTTGTGACACCTTTAGGCACACCCCAGCCTTGTGAATATGGCATGTAGAGTGATAGCTGTGAAGAAGCAGGCTCACTGAAGGATTGTGAGCCTGTCTTCCCTAACAGCAGTACCCTGCAGGAGCCCAGCAAGATCCCATTATGCAATGAGACTATACTTGTAGAAAAAAAATGCCAAGGAAACTCTTTGGAATCAAGTGAGCCCAGTAATCCATCTACTGGTGAATGATGTGATGTTGTGGCTAGTGAAGTGGTTTGCATCCACTAATAGCAGTAATGGGGGCATTGAGGATTTACTACTACTTCTTGCCAAAATCATCCCAAGTTGCAACTTGTTGTAAAGTCTTGGAGATATTGGAAGTGATTGGGAGGACAAGTAGATTATGCGGTTTTCACTTAATGATTTATTGAATGTAAAAGTAGTATTTATACTTTTACATAGTCTTGGCATAACAAACACTTAGAATAGGTAAGGAAGGTCCCAAGAGCATGTGTGCAAAGTTTGGGGCTGTTTGGACAACTTTGAGGATTTTCATTTTCTGAGTACCTGGTATTTTGGTGAAAATATTCTAAGTAAATCCCAACAAGGAATTTGGGCAGTATTCTCTAGGATAGGAAGGTAATGATCTAAGTGACTAAGTTAGGTGAATATTTAGGTGGAATTACAAACTTTTACAACACTCCCACTCAACTAAATGTTCATACTGACTAGTCCTAATTTTGACCTAAGATATTCAAACTTGTCTCTAGCAAATGGTTTGGTAAATATGTCTGCAATCATTTCATCTGAAGGACAGTAAACTAAGCTAACTAAGTTATTCTCTATAGCATCATGTATGAAATGATGTCTAATATCTATGTGCTTGGTTCTAGCATGAAAAGTTGGATATCTACTTAATTGTAAACATCCTTGATTATCTTGAAATAAAGTAATAGGCGTTTTTTGACATAGGCCTAAGTCTGTAAAAAGTTTTCTTAGCCACATTGCTTCTTTTGTAGCTTCACAGACTGCCATATGCTCTGCCTCTGTGGTTGAAAGAGCTACAGTTGGTTGCTTTCTTGAGTTCCATGAAATTGCTTCTTTGCAGTAAAGAAAGGTGTATCTTGTGGTAGATCTTCTATCTTCCAAATTTCATCCCCAATCAGCATCAGAGTATCCCACTAGATCCTGTTCTGAATCATTATAAGTGAATCTTAAGCAGATATCAGCAGTTCCTTTTAGGTATCTGAAAATCCACTTAACTGCTGCAATATGATCAGTTCCATAGTTCTGATTACGTTGGCTGACAGCTCCCACTGAATATGAGATATCTGCATGTGTTCCAAGTATAATATATATCAGACTGTCAACTATAGATTGATATGGAAAGTCAGGGCTTTCAGATGGCACCAAGCTCTCTTGATTTGGTTGAGTTTTGACCAAGTTAAGGTTTGTCTCCATTGGGGTAGCTGCCAGTTTACGGTCTTCCATTTGGTACTGCTTTAGTATATCTTGAATATACTTGGATTGGCTTAGGGTGATAGTCTGGGCTCTTTGGTCTATGGAGAACTTAATCCCTAAGTAGTAACTAAGTTCTCCTAGATTGGACATCTTGAACTTCTTAGACAGGCTGGATTTAGTCTCTTCCAATGTTGCTAGGTTATTAGCGGCTATAATAAGATCATCAATATATAGAGCTAATAGAACTGGATTTGCTCTGTCTGGCTTATAGTATATACAATAGTCAGCATTACTCCTTTTGAAACTCAAAGATTCCAAATAAAAATCTATCTTGCAATTCCAGACTCTGAGTGATTATTTGAGAGCATATAGTGACTTTTTAAGCTTGCAGACCAAATGGGGGTTATCTTGGTCAATAAACCCATCAGGCTGGTCCATATACACGTCCTCATCAAGTTCTCCATTCAATAATGCAGTTTTTGCATCTATTTGATGAATAAAAAACTTATATTTGGCTGCAATAGCCAATATTAATCTGATGGAATTAAACTTGGATACCAGTGCAAAGGTCTCAGTATAGTCAAGTCCTTTTGTTTGAGAGTATCCTTTGGCTACAAGTGTTGCTTTGTATCTTTCAATTGTACCATCAGCCTTGTATTTTGTCTTGAAGACCAATCTGCATCAAATTGATTCTTGGTTGATTGGTAATTTGACGAAGTCCCAAGTTTGATTTTCCACCAGAGCCTGATATTCCTCAGTCATTGCAGATCTCCAATACTTTGTCTGAGGGCTATTTAGGGCCTCTTTTACAGTCTGGGGTTCATCAATATGGACTGAATAGGCATAGGCTAAGTTTGTATCATCATTGATATAGTAATTTGGGCTATTTCTTATCCAATTGGATCTCCAGGCATTTGATACTGGAGTGATCACTTCTGGGATATTCCTGGGCACTGATTCTGGCTGAACCACGGTTGTAAAGTCCTCTGGAGTGAAAAAATTTTCATTGTTTTGCACTATTCAATCCTGACAATTGGTGGATTTGAGATCAGATATTTGTCATCATCTGATGTCGTTTTTTGTGAGAATTTTGAATCTTCCTCAAACAACACATCCCTGGACTTGATCAGCTTCTTTGCTTCAGTATTGTAGAGTCTGTATGCTTTACTCTCATTGCAGTAGCCCAAAAATATGCATTTTACACTTTTTGGCGCAAATTTTGACTGATTTCTGGGCAGTTTCTTGGCATATGCTGTACACCCAAATATTCTTGGATGTTCTGCACTTGGTCTGTATTAATACCATGCTTCAAATGGAGTAGAATCACACAGTATTCTGTTATAACTCCTATTCTTAAGATATACAGCAGTGGCAACAATTCCACCCAAAAATCATAATATAATTTTTGATCATGGATCATAGATCTTGCCATATCAATTATTGATCTGTTAGCATGTTCTGCTTCTTCATTTTGCTGTGGAGAGTATGGTACAGTAGTCTCTTGCTTTATCCCATGAATTTTGCAGAAGTGGATGAAGAGTTTTGAGGTATATTCTCCACCATTGTCAGAGCATATTTTCTTGTTTTTTTCACCAGTTTCTCTCTCCACCATGGCTGTAAACGCCCTCAACTTAGAAAGAGCTTCTTCCTTTCTCTTAATGAAGTAGACCCATGTGTATCTTGTATAATCATCACTAAACGTGATTAAATACTTCATCCACCTAAGGATAAATTTTGAATAGGTCCACACAGATCTGAGTGAATTAGATTAAAATTTTCTTAATTTTGATCAACCCAGAGCTCTTGAACATTTGTCTGGCTTGTTTCCCATATATGCAGGCTTTACAGTGCTCCAAACTAGCTGGGAGATCAATTTTTACTCCAGAAATTAGCTGATTTTTGATCATTTTGCACAAATAATCAAAATTGATGTTCCTAAATCTCCTGTGCCAAAGCATTGGTGTGTCTTCATTTAAGTTACTTATATTGACTTCCAAACATGGTGGAATATAAGTCAACTTGTATGGATTCTGATCTCTGACACCCAAAGCAATATGGGCACCATCTTGATCATTGATCTTGCATCCAGAGTTGTGAAAGCTGAAACTGAGTCCTTCTGCAGTGGCCTTGCTTAAAGATAGTAGGTTCTTGGCAATTTCTGGTGCATAGAGTACTTCTTTCAAGGTCAGTGTATGGCTTCCTTCACTGCTTCTTAGGTTTACTTGGATAGTTCCTTCTCCCACTGCATCAAATGTTCTTTTGTCACCCATGAAAACCTTCATAATTGGAATTTCTTGACATTGGGTAAAAAGTTCTTTTTGGTGCATAAAGTGTTGAGATGCTCCAGAGTCAATATACCACATCTGAGAATCCTTGTTTGTGGTCATATTTAGTACAGATATGAATAGTCGATCTTCAGTTGGTGCAGTATTTCCATATTCAGGCTTCTTTTGCTGATTATTTTTCTTTTTGAGACACCGGTCTGATGTGTGTCCTTTCCTTTTGCAGTAGTTATAAACCAGGTTGCTGTTGTCTTTGTAGGGCTTTGGGTACCTCCTTTGCTGGTTATCATTGCTTACTAAAGCATTTTCTTCTTCCTTTTTAATTGCACTTGATTTTCTTAATTCTTCTTCCAGGAGCCTTCCATATATGTAATTTAAGGTCAAATCTTCAGTTCTGGACTCTAGAGATGATAAAAGGCCCCAAAACCTGTCTGTCAGGCTATTTAGGATGGTAACTATCACATCCACATCAGTGGTTGGTACACCCACAGATTCCATCTCATCTACCAGCAGGATAATTCTGTTAATTAGATTTTTCATTTCTTCTCCTGACAGCATCTTTGTAGTAAAGAATTTTGTCTCAGATACATTTGCTTAGCAGCTTAACATGACTGGTAGGTGTCTTCTAATGCCTTCCAGGCATTCTTTGCTGTTTTTGCTCTTGAGCATTGAATTAGCAATTTGTCTTTAACATTAAGGCAAATGCAGTTAAAGACACTTTGTTCTTTTTTCTGGTACTTCAAGGCTTCCTCTCCCGTGTATTTAGGAGGGCATTCATCTCCCAAGACAATATCCCAAAGTCCTCTTTCTTGCAGCAGCATCTTCATCTTCACCTTCCACACTTGATAGTTAGATTCATCCAACTTTTCAGCAGAGGGAAAAATTCCAGTAATAGCATTAGTGGACATTGCAGAGAGTGCCAGCTTGGGGCTCATAACCTGTTGTAAGAGTCTTGGAGGTATTGGAAGTGACTGGGAGGACAAGTAGATTATGTGGTTTTCACTTAATGATTTATTGAATGTAAGAGTAGTATTTATACTTTTATATGGCCTTGGATTCACAAACACTTAGAATAGATTAAGGAAGGTCCCAAGAGCATGTGTGCAAAGTTTGGGGCTGTTTGGACAACTTTGAGGATTTTCATTTTCTGAGTACCTGGTATTTTGGTGAAAATATTCCAAGTAAATCTCAACAAGGAATTTGGTCAGTGTTCTCTAGGATAGGAAGGTAATGATCTAAGTGACTAAGTTAGGTGAATATTTAGGTGGAAATACAAATTCTTTACAACACAACTTACCATGTATATAGTATAAGTGGAAAACTGCCATATGGCTGGCAACATATGATCCAGAGACTGTCCTGATGCCAGCATGTGTTAACAATTACATGGCATTCACATCTGGAAATGCCACCACTGCAAGGTGTCCAACTTGGCGGGAATCCACCACCATTGGGGGAAAACATTGCTCACACTCCAGATATATTACAGTAATACCACATATAAACAAGCTCATGCAGTCTGACAAATATTGTGAATCTATAAAGTACCCCACTCAGTATCAATCAAACACAAACGTATCAGATATGCTTGATGGCAAACACTACAAACAGCTAAGAAGCAAGGGCCACTTTGAAGGTATGTATGACCTTGCCTTTGCCTTGGCACTTGATGGATACTCATCAAACAAGTACTCCACCAGCAGATCCTGCTGGCAACTGAATCTCATCAACCTGATTTTGCTGCCTATCTTACGGTATCAGTGCCAAAATCTTATGGTGGTCTCACTGGTATCTGGGCCTAAATCACAATCCAACCTGGATAGCTACCTGTATCCATTGCTAGATGAATTTTGCATGCTTTCCAGTAGGATAACAGTAAATGGCCATCATGTAAAAGCTCATATTATTATCTGCATTGGATATACACCAGGCATCAGCAAGATAGCCAGCTTTTCTGGGCACAATGGCATGCATTGCTGTCAAATGTGTGAGATCCAGGGGACTTACTTCATAACTCACACACACTATTATTACCCAACCACCAACACTAAGAGCATAATCTTTCCACAGAGAGAACATACAAATGGCAGAATGCAATTGCAGCAAAGTTGGCAAGCTATAAGCCATTGGCAATAATATGGAATTAATTGTAAACCAGAGATGTTTAGGATAGAGGGTATCTGTTGCAGCAAAAACTTTCCACCGGGAGCAATGTAATAGTTTTTCAAAAATATCCCTATACTGATGACCCAGTTGTACGTGGGGGATCTCAAGCTAAATAGCTCTTTGAAATACTAAAGAAATTTGAAATAATTGGCAAGATATTACAAAGTATCTGCTACCATAGCTACCTCTCACAGGCTCCAACCAACATTCATATGCCCATGTGACAATACTAGTGCAAGGACTGGATGAACTGGATATGTATTTATTCAAGTGGCCTTCTGAAGCTATTGCTACCAAGAGTACATTGGAAGCATTGGGAGTCATATGTGGACTTTGCAGGAATAATCATCAAGATGCAGATCACCAATGCCAGCTTGACACATCTACAGCTATTGTGCAAAATGTTTGTGACAGGATTTGAGTGGCTATACTATAAACATAAAGCTGAATGCATAGATCTCTGCCACTGCTGTATCCATTTGCTATTCCATCTTACTTGGTGTATTGAGAATATTGGACCTTGCTTCACCTTTTGGGAGTTTCCTATGGAGCAGATGTGTGGGGAGATAGGAAGACAAGTCAAGTCGCAGGTACTACCATATCCCATTTTCATCAAGAATATTACCTTCAAATCTGTCATGGATGTGATGAATTGGTGCATGGAGGACAGCCAGGAAAAGTTGGAAAATACTGAGGACAGATGTGCACATGGAGACATCTATGCCTATGTCATTAAGAAGCTAAGCAGCCCCAATGTGTGGGTAATCAGTTAAGTAATGCAAGGTTGGGTTGGATGCAACAAGTAACTAATTTTTATTAGGAAAACTCTACCAAGGTATGCTGGATCTCACTTGGTCACAAGCCAATTTCTACACCATTCAATATGAAATTCACACAAAAAAGAGCCAGAATGCACTTATAAAGGGGACTAGAATCCAGCAGGGAGAAGGAATATATTGGTTAAATACCAAGAAGTTCTTTGCTGATATTCAAGAGGTATTCATGGCAGAAGTGGCAGCAGCCAAGCATCTGTTTGCAAGATGTATATGTTACCAGCAATGTAAGATATATGGCTACTTTGCAAGCATCACACCAAAAAGCCGTAAAGTTGAGGTGATAGAAGTGTGTCAATTGCAGCAGGTGTGTGTGTTGGTAGAGGTTGGTATGCTGGGGGCCATAGTATTTTTTGATTTAAGATATATGTGGAATACCCAAGGATGTAGTGGGTAAGCAAATCAAGAGGGATGATTCTACAGTGGAATATATGAGTTGTGCAAGGGGAGGTAGAAAAAGGAAATACCACTTGGTAAAATGGTATGGTAGCATTTTATGTTGCTAGCTGTAGGCCACCATACTGCCATGATAATGCCATCAGAGGCTTGCAAAGAGGCCATCAAACACTGTCAAGTTCCTTGCCATATAAGGCAATTGGATGTACTGGCCAGTTAGGTTCACTCAAATCATTGTAAAGTGCACCAAGACCACAACAATGCCGTACCACCCTTGGCAATACACTTTATGAACAATGTCATATTTTATCAACTTTATTTGGCTGTAAAATTAGCAAATACTGTTGTGATCTTATCACAAGATTGTGTAAATGGTCATTAATTTGAAGCTGCTGGTATTATAGCAGTCTCCTGACAGGATATTGACAACTGATCCAAATTGGATCCACCTGTGGGACCAAATTATTTTTCATAGGGGCAATTCCAGCATATTGGCAATGACTCAGACTGTAGAGATTATTAAGCTTTCAGTTAAAATGGGGAGTATTTCAGTCAGCAAACCCACCAGTCTAGTCAATGTATGCATCCTCATCATGCTGACCATTCAAAAGTTTGGTTTTTGCCTGCATTTGATAAATAAATAACCTCTATTTGGCTGTAATAGCCAATATTAGTGTTAGAATATTAAACTTGGCTACCAGTGGAAAGGTGTCAGTGTAGCTCAGTACCATTGTTTATGAGTATCCCTTGGCCACAAGTCTTGCTTTGTGTCTAGCAACTGTACCATCAACCTTGTATTTTGTGGTGAGGACCTACTTGCATCCAATTGATTTAGATTGATCAGGAACTTGACCAAATCTCATGTTTGATTTTCCATCAGGGTGTGCTGGTCCTCAGTCTTTACAGATCTCAAAAGCTTTGCCTGAGGGCTATTTAGGCCTCTGTACTATGTGTGGCTCATCAATATGGACTAAATAAGTATTGACCAAGTTGATACGCTCACTGATATAGTCACTAGGGCTACTTCTGAGTTTGATTTCATCTTCTGCCTTATGATGCTGCAAACCAGCTTCTGGGATATTCCTAGGCACCAGTCCAGGATAAACCATGGCTGCAGAGTCCTCTGGAGTGAAAGAAGCCAATGGTCTTATTCTAATTAAATGATAACAGCTGATGGGCTTGCATTTGAATATTGGTCATCATCTGTAATCATTTTGTGATCCTTTGAGTTTATATTATATAGCACATTTTAGCTGAAGTTCTGAATATTCCCGACTTTTTTTTGGCATGTGCCAAGCATCTAAATACTCTTAGGTGATATGAACCTGGTTTATATCCATAACATTCCCTAAAGGAAGTAGTGTCCCAAAATATTCTGTTTTAGTTCCTATTTTTGTGTAAAAGTTTGAAATTCTACCTGTATATTCATCTAACTTAGTTACTTAGATTATCACATACTAATCTTAGAGAATACTAGCAGTATTCCTTGTTGGGTTTACTTTGAAAATTTTCACTAAATATCCGGAAGCCAGTTTGTGAAAATTCTCAAAGTGTCAAAACAGCCCCAAACTTTGCAAACAGGTTCTTGGGACCTTCTTAAGTCTATTCTATGTGCTTGCTATGCCAATACCATGGAAAAGTACAAATGCTATTTTTACATTCAAATCATTACATGCAAACCACATAATAGACTTCTTCCACTGTTTGGGGCCAGGGTGCAAGGCACAATCCATGATTGCAAAATACATTTGGGCTCAATTTTGTAGTTACCAGTAGGCAGGATTACTCTTAGGCCATTTTGCATTGTGTGGAGCTATCTTGCACACTATGGCACAATCTGACACAATGAGGTTGACATGGATGATTGCACCAACTTGTAATGTTTGCATCACATGCGCAAATGGATACCATTATTGTGGGAGGTAAAATCCAGTATTTGGATAGGCTTCTTTAATGTAAATGGAAATAAATGTGTATCACACTATAAGCTACACTGATACTTACCATAGTTGTTATTGTTATTTGAATTGGTTGATATGTCAATATTTGATAGGTCTAAGAGTATCCTGAAGCTATTAGCTCCCACTTGGCTCATTGACCAATACACAAGCTACCTGACTTGCCATCAAATATCCCATTTTGCCCATTGAGCAAGTAGATCCCTGACCTTAGTGATTTGATAAGGTGTCATAGCAAGCATGCAACAAATTGAGTAGGTGCAAATCAGATCAAATAGCTGCACCGGTGTAACAGATGATGTATACATATGCATGGAATTTATTATAGGAGCTCTGTCATTAATTTTGACAACCTTGATGTTACCTATAACAAAAATTTAATGATCACTAATTTGCAATGGCTTGATTCTGTTATAAGAGTCTTGGAGATACTGGAAGTATCAGGAGGACAAGAGATTATGTAGTTTTCACTTCATGGCTTATTGAATGTAAAAGTTGTATTTATACTTTTACATGATCCTGGCATAACAAACATGTAGTATAGGTTAAGGAAGGTCCAAAGAACATGTGTGCAAGTTCTAGGGTTGTTTGGACAACTTTGAGAATTTTCATGTTCCTGGTACCTGGTATTTTAGTGAAAATATTCAAAGTAAATCCCAACAAGGAATTTGGTCAGTATTTGCTAGAATTTGAAGGTAATGATCTAAGTGACTAAGTTCAGTGAATATTTTGGTGGAATTACAAATATTTACAACACTCCCACTCAGCTAAATGTTCATACTGACTAGTCCTGATTTTGACCTAAGATATTCAACTTGTCTCTAGCTAATGGTTTGGTAAATATGTTTGCAATTGTTTCATCAGAAGGGCAGTAAACCAAACTAACTAAGTTATTCTCTATAGCTTCACATATGAAATGATGTCTAATATCCATGTGCTTAGTTCTAGCATGAGAAGTTGAATCTCTACCTAATTGTGTACATCCTTAATTATCTTGAAATAATGTAAAAGGTGTTTTTTGACATAGGCCTAAATCTTTAAAAAGCTTTCTTAACCACATAGCTTCTTTTGCAGCTTGACAGGCTGCCATATACTCTGCCTCTGTGGTAGAAAGTGCTGCTGCTGGTTGCTTTCTTGAATTCCATGAAATTGCTGCTTTACAGTAAACAAAGGTGTATCCTGTGGTGGATCTTCTGTGTTCCAAATTTTGTCCCCAATCAGCATCAGAGTATCCCACAAGGTTCTATTCTTAGTCCCTATAAGTGTATCTTAAGCAGATATCAGCAATTACTTTTAGGTATTTAAAAATCCGCTTAACTGGTGCAATATGATCAGATCCATAGCTCAGATTATGTTGGCTGACAACTCCCACTGAATATATGATATCTGGACATGTTCCAAGCATGATATACATCAGATTTCCAGCCATATATTGATAAGGAAAGTCAGGGCTTTGCTGTTTTTACTTTTGAGCATTGAATTAACTATTTGTCTTTAAGATTAAGTCAAATGCAGTTAAAGGCACTTTGTTCTTTTTTCTGGTACTTTAAGGCTTCCTCTCCCACATTTTAGGAGGGCATTCTTCTCCCATGACAATATCCCATAGGCCTCTTTCTTGTAGCAGCATCTTCATCTTCACCTTCCACACTTGGTAGTTAGATTGATCCAACTTCTCAGCAGAGGGAAACATTCTGGTAATAGCAGTAGTATACATTGCAGGGAGTGACAGCTTGGGGCTCATAACCTGTTGTAAGAGTCTTGGAAATATTAGAAGTGATTGGGAGTACAAGTAGATTATGTGGTTTTCACTTAATGATTTATTGAATGCAAAACTAATATTTATACTTTTGCATGGTCTTGGCATAACAAACACTTAGAATAGGTCAAGGAAGGTCCCAAGAACATGTGTGCAAATTTGGGGCTGTTTGGACAAATTTGAGAATTTTCATGTTCTGGGTATCTGGTATATTGGTGAAAATATTCTAAGTAAATCCCAACAAGGAATTTGGTCAGTATTCTCTAGAATATGAAGGTAATGATCTAAATGACTAAGTTAGGTGAATATTTAGGTGGAAATACAAATTTTTACAACATATGCAACAATACCAATGCAAAGACTGAATGAGCTGGATATGTACTTATTAAAGTGGCCTTCTGAAGCCATTTCTACCAGGAGTACATTGGAATCATTTGGGGTCATATATGGACATTGTAGGAATATTTATCCAGAAGCAGATCACCAATGCCAACTTGATGCATAGAGCTGGATTTGCTCTATCTGGCTAATAGTGTATACTATAGTTGGCATTACTCCTTTTGAAACTCAAAGATTCCAAATAAGAATATATCTTGCAATTCCAAGCTCTGAGTAATTGCTTGAGACCATATAGTGACTTTTAGAGCTTGCAGACCAAATGGGGGTTATCTTGGTCATCAAACCCATCAGGCTGGGCCATATACATGTCCTCAGCAAGTTCACCATTCAAATATGCAGTTTTCACATCCATTTAATGTCTGAAAAACTTGTATTTGGCTGCAATAGCCAATATTAATCTGATGGAATTAAACTTGGATACCAGTGCAAAGGTCTCAATATAGTCAAGTCCTTTTGTTTGAGAGTATCCTTTGACCACAAGTCTTGCTTTGTATTCTTCAACTGTACCACCAGCCTTGTATTTTGTCTTGAAGACCAATCTGCATCCAATTGATTCTTGGTTGATTGGTAATTTGACCAAGTCCCAAGTTTATTTTCCATTAGGGCCTGATATTCCTCAGTCATGCAGATTTCCAAAACTTTGCCTGAGGACTATTTAGGGCCTCTTTTACAGTCTGGGGTTCATCAATATGAACTGAATAGGTATAGACTAAGTTTGTGCCCTCATTGATATAGTAATTTGGGCTATTTCTTGTCCAATTGGATCTCCAGGCATCTGATACTGGAATGATCACTTTTGGGATATTTCTGGGCACTATTTCTGGCTGAACCACAGTTGTGGAGTCTGCTGGAGTAAAAAATCCTCATTGTTTTGCTTGCATTCTATCCTAACAATTAGTGGACTTGAGATCAGATTTTTGTCATCATCTGATGTCATTTTTTGTGAAAATTTTGAATTTTCATCAAAAAAACACATCCCTGGACTTGATCAGCTTCTTTGCTTTGGTATTGTAGAGTCCGTATGCCTTACTCTCCATGCAGTAGCACAAAAATATGCATTTACACTTTTTAGTTCAAATTTTGACTGATTCCTGGGCAGTGTCTTGGCATATGTTGTACACCTAAGTAGTCATAGATGTTCTGCACTTAGAGTGTACCTATGCCATGCTTCAAATGGAGTAAATCATGTGTTACAAGTCTTGGTGTAAGAGTTGTAGAGGAGCAGAGAGTTTAGCTAGTGTTGTATTTACTAAAACCTGAACTGATCTTGATTGAGATTCCAGCAGCTCCTTATATACATTTTGCCAGATCAATTGCTGACTAATTGTATTTCCTAATGTAAGTTGTGGCTGATGACTCTTTTGATTGCATCATCATCACCCAATAGGATCCTACCTAATATATCTATTTCTGTCTGATAAGGATCTGCTGGTTCATATGCTGACTAATGCTACTGATTTGATAGATAATACTGATATACTGATAACCTAAACATATAACTGATTGATTTGACTAAGAATTGATCTAACTTAGACATTCAAGCGGCAGATCATAACACATGAAGTATTCTGTTATAACTCCTATTTTTAAGGTATACAGCAGTGGCAACTCATTCCGCTCCAAAATCATAGGATAATTTTTTATCATGGATCATAGATCTTACCACATCAACTAGTGATCTATTAGCACATTCAGCTACTCCATTTTGCTGTGGGGAGTATGGTACAGTAGTCTCTTGCTTTATCCCATGAATTTGCAGAAGTGGATGAAAAGTTTTGAGGAATATTTTCTACCATTGTCAGAGCGTATTTTCTTGATTTTCCCACCAGTTTCTCTCTCCACCATGGCTTTGAAGTCCCTGAGCTTAGACAGAGCTTTTTCCTTTCTCTCTCAAAAGTTGACCTATGTGTATCTTATATAATCATCAATAACAGTGGTTAAATACCTCATCCTGCCTAAGGACAAATTTTGCAAAGGTCCACACAGATCTGAGTGAGCTAGATCTAGTTTTTTCTTAGTTTTGATTATCCCAGGGCTCCTGAATGGTTGTCTGACTTTTTTCCCATAAATGCAGGCTTCACAATGCTCCAGGCTATCTGGGGGATCAATTTTTACACCAGAAATTAGCTGATCTTTGATCATTCTGTGCAAATATTCAAAATTGATGTGCTCAAATCTCCTGTGCCAAAGCATTCATGTTTCTTCATTCAAGTTACTTATACTGGCTTCCAGATAGGATGACATATAAGTCAACTTGTATAGATTCCAATCACTGATACTCAAAGCAATATGGGCATCATTTTGATCATTGATCTTGAATCCAGATTTGTCAAAGCTGAAACTGAGTCCTTCTGCAGTGGTCTTGCTTACAGATAGTAGCTTCTTGGCTGTTTCTAGTACATAAGGTACTTCTTTAAAGGTTGGTCTATGGCTTCCTTCACTGCTTCTCAGGTTAGCTTGGATAGCTCCTTCTCCCGATGCATCAAGTGTTCTATTGTCACCCATGAAAGCCTTCTTCATTGGAATATCTTGATATTGGGTAAAAAGTTTTTTTTGGTACGTAAAGTGTTGAGATGATCCAGAGTCCATATACCACATCTGAGAATCCTTGCACTTTTAGGAGGGCATTCTTCTCCCACAGCAATATCCCAGAGGCATCTTACTTGTGGCAGTTTCTTCATCTTCACCTTCCACACTTGAGAGTAAGACCCATCCAACTTTTCAGCAGAGGGAAAAATTTCAGTAATAGCAGTAGTAGACATTGCAGAGAGTGACAGCTTGGGGCTCATGACCTGTTGTAAGAGTCTTGGGGATACTGGAAGTGATTGGGAGGACAAGTAGATTAAGTGGTTTTCACTTATTGATTTATCAAATGTAAAAGTGATATATATACTTTCACACAGTCTTGGAATAACAAACATGTGGAATAGGCTTAGAAAAGCACCAAGAACATGTGTGCAAAGTTTGTGGCTGTTTGAATAACTTTGAGAATTTCCATGTTCTGGGTACCTGGTACTTTGGTGAGAATATTCTAAGTAAGTCCTAACAAGGAATTTGGTCAGTATTCTCTATGTTCTGGGTACCTGTTACTTTGGTGAAAATGGTCAAAGTGAATCCTGCAAGGATTTGTAGAAATATTGGACTATTTGGTATCATTCATCAGCTAAAAATTTACTGAACAATTCTAGACTAGTCTAGGTCACTGTAGGACTTCTTTGCAGTCCCAACTTTGCCAGTTCCTTCACATCTATGATCCTATGATTATTCCCCTATAGTAAAGATCAAATTGACACTTTTTACCAAACCTTATGTACTAACCCTGAAACTGTTACGGAATGCTCCTGAATATTGAGAAACCCTCTTTACATAGTGTTACAGCTATATTACTTCTACAAAGATATAAACACTGATCCTCTTTATGAATAAACAACAGCTTGACTATTATCACTGTACATTGATAAGTTCCTTATATGCAAATCACTTCTTATATTGCAACAGGTCATGAGCCAAATTGCCTTATCCTATTCTAACAATGACTTCTACCAGCAAACAGAACATTGCAAACATCTTCCCTATAAAGGAGAGGTTTGATGGGAAGAACTGCAGACATTGGAGAATCAAGATGCAAATTTACCTTGAGGACAGAAGGCTTTTGAATATAGTATCAGGAAAAGAAGTTGAACCCAAAAGAACAGCAGAAGGAGTGGGAAAGTTTCAAGAGAAGGAGAGAAAGGCCTTTAATGCTATATGTATCAATGTGCAAGATTTGTTCATTAGACAAATCCATACTTCAAATACTGCCAAAGCAGCATGGAAATGCTTACAGGAGATCTTTAGAGCAAAATTAGTATCAAGCAAGCTTTATTTAAAACAAAAGCTCTTCAACATGAGGAAGAAGCCATACAATGACATGCTACATTCATAATCAGAATGGAGAAACTTGTAGGAGAACTTTATAGTATTAATGCTGATGTAGATGATGAAAAAAAGATTGTATATCTGCTTTGCAGCCTATCAAACAAGTATGAGCCACTCATACTTTCCTTTGAAAGCAGAGACAACAACTTGACTTTAGCCTTTATCAAAGGAAGACTTCTCCATGACAAACTCAGACATAATGATCAAGCAGAGAAAATTCAAAACAATGCTTTATTCAGCTCAGAGGGGCACACAGAAAGGAAGGGGAAGCAGCAAAACCAAAGAAAACCTGGTTGCTGTAACTACTGAAAGAAGCCAGGACACTGGGCAAGACAATGCAAGAAGAAACAAGCAGACAAAAAACAGAAACTGGAGCAAGCAAGCCATACAACTGCTAATGAACAGCTATTTGTAACTGTAAAAGAGAGTGCAAGTAACCAAAGTAATGAATGGTATATTGACTCTGGAGCATCACAGCAAATTTGAGGTATAAAGGAGTGGTTCAGCAACTTGATGACTACTGCCATGAGAAAGACTTATTTGAGAGACAACTATGCACTGGAAGCTACCATCAGTGGGTTTATACTACTAAATATGAGCAATATCTCAGGGGTTACATCAGCAAAACTGAGCTGAGCTGCTCTATATTGAGTGAAGATGGACAAAGTTAACTTTGCAAAGCAGAGATCACAATAAATATAAGTTAAAATGCAAGATCATTGTACCTGCATGTGCCAATATTGCCAAAACTGATGAAACTAACTGGGGATGTGGCATAGGAGGATAGGACACTTTGGGGAACAAAAGATGAGCCAATTAGTGAAAAGTGAGCTTGTCTTAGGCCTATACTACTAGATTCCAATCATATTTAGTGTCTGTAAGGGATGTTCATATGGCTAACATGCTGGGCAGCATTTCAGGAGATGCCCAACAACAGCACTACATAATTCTACACCATTTGAAGCATATACTAGCAAAAAAATAGACCTTCAGCACCTCTAGATCTTTGGCAGTGATGTTGTTTATCTCATCCCTGACAAATATTGTCCAAAGCTGAAACCAAAGTGTAGAAAAGGGATCTTTTTTTGGGGTATTATGATGATACTAGAGGGTATAGAGTGTATGATGGCAAATTCAGAAGCTGATCAATAGCAGGGATGATGTATTTGAGGATAATTCAGATCACAAAGGCACAGAAATCATTGGCCAGCTGCCTGATGATACAATCATCACTAATGAAGAAGATATGTACTAAGTTCAGCCATTGATGGAAGTTAATTCTGCTAGTTCCAGATCAGAGCAGATTTTCTGATGCTACTATGTGGCAACAAGCCTTGCAGCAGGAGTGCCAATCACTCATAGAAGCAAAAACATGGGAACTGGCAGATTTACCAAATAAGAGAAAGCCAATGGGATGTAGATGGGTCCACAAGATAAAGATAACCTAAAGTGGTACCATTGCTAAGAGCAACGCTAGATTGGAGATTAAAGGCTATTCCAAGATCCAGGGATTAGACTTTAAGAAAACATTTGCTCCTGTTGCCAAGCTTAACTCCTTTAGGACAGTTCTAGCCCTGGCAGCTGTACACAGTCTCAATCTACACCAAATGGATGTCAAAACAGCCTTTCTAAATGGGAATTTGCAAGAACAAATACTTAAATTGCAAGCCTGCAGCTACCCCTATGGACAATAATCTAAAATTGAGCAATTCTCAGCCAGTTTTAGGTGAGAACAGCTCAAATATGGACCAAGACTTTATCTATCAATCAATGGTTGGTAGCCCAATGTACTTGATGGTGTTTACACGTCCTGATATTGCAGTGGTGGTTGGAATAGTCAGTCAGTTCATGCAAAATTATGGATTAGATCAAATTTCAACAGTTAAGCGGATTCTCAGATATCTACAAGGTGCCATAAATATGGTACTGGAATACGCTAGAGCAGCTAATAGGCAGAAATTTGATGGTTATAGTGACTTGTTTTCTGCAAAGTATATGGATACTGTGCATTACAGCCAAAATACTTATCCAAAAGTGAATTTTGAGGAATTACTTGTTGAGTGTGGGGTTGGGCTTAATGTTTGTGTAGGGTATAAAGACTTGTATAGGCCAATAAAATTGGCAATTGAGATACCACTGAAGTTTCAAAAAAATAAATCAATTTGTATGAATAAAAAGTAAGATTTATGTCTGAGTCAGGAAGTGTGGGGTAAGAAAAAGTGGCAATAACCAATCAATGCACACAAATGTAGGAAGTGTAGAGTGTCTGGGATCAGAAAGGGAGCAAACTGGCAGAACCAATTAACAGCCATTTCTGTATTAATATGATCAATAATTTTGGCCAAGTTTTTGGTGAAATCTGGGGTGCTGATATTTTTTGACAGTCTTTGCATGGTGTCCTGATGGGTTAAGTACCTCTTAGTCACAGGACTTAGAACTTGTAACAGCTCTTTGGCAGGATCAAAACAATAATTTATAGGCAATAATCTTGCAAACTAGGCACAATCTGACACAATATGGTTGGCATGGATAATTGTGAAAATTTGTAATGCTTAAGTTGCATTTCCAATTGAATACCACAATTCTGGTAAGAAAAAATATAGAACTTGCCTAGGCTTTTCTAATGTAAATGGAAATTAATGTGTCAAACACAAAACAACATACTAATGCTTACCATTTTGGTTATTGTGATTATGATTCCACAGTATTTTAATGGCTAATTGGGGCAAAAGTATCCTGAAGCTGTGAGATTCAAATATGGTACTGCCTGCAACTTAATTTGCAGTCCTATCTCTACACACATCCTAAATCACTGCTCCAACAGATACCTCTACCCTAAGCGTTTCTGGTTTTCAATAAAGTGCATATTCTGGCCAATGGCTTATAGCTTGCCAGCTCTGCAGCAACTGCATGCCAACTTCTATTTGTTCCCTCTGTGGTAATATGATGCTTTTGGTGTTGGTGGTTGAATACTAATAACATGTGTGAGTTGTGGAGTAAGCCTCTTGGATTCCACACATTGATAGCAATACCATTCTTTGTGCTCAGAAAAGCGGCTATCTTGCTGATTACTGGGGCACCTCCAATGCAGATTATCATTTGCAATTTGATATAATAGCCATAGAGTACTATTCCAACAGAAAGCATACAAGGCTCATCCAGTAATGAATACAGGTGGCTGGCCAGGTGAAATGGTGATTTGGGCCCAGATATCAGGCAGACTACTATCAGAATTATGCATTGAAACTGTAGGATAGGCAGCAGATTAAGTATATGAGAATCAGTGGCCAGCAGAATTTACTGGTAGAGTACATGTTCAATGGGAATCTATCAAGTTTCAAGGCAACAGCATGGTTAGACATACCATAATAGTTGCCCTTGCTTCTTAGTTGTTTGTGAAGCTTGCCATCAAATATATTGGAAAATGTTTGCACTTCATTAAAACTGAGTGCAGTACTGTGTAGCTTCAAATATTTATTGGACTACATGAGCATCTTTAGATGGGGTATTACTGATTTATACACAGAGTTTGATTGATGTTTTCCTCCTATGGTAGTGGATTGCTGGCAAGTTTGACACCTTTCAATGGAAGCATTCTTTGATATGAAAGCTATGCTACTGTTAACACATGTAGGTATCTGGACAGTCTCTGGGCCATATTTTGCCTGCCTCAATACAGTTATCTATTTCTACCATGTACATGGTAAGTTGAATCTCAGAATGCTCTTGGCTAGAAGTAGTGATAATTTCTCAGAGCCCCTTTTACTGATATTTGGTAAAACATGCCATTTCTCTAGACTCAACTTTATATCACTCACAAGTAGATGTATTACTTGGCTCACTTGGCTCCATAAAGTATTCTTGGTATTGTATTCTATGGGTGCAGTCTCATTGCATATGGGAATTTTGCCAGGCACTGCAAGGTACTGTTGTAAAGGGGGCTAGGCTCACAAACCATGAGTGAGCCTAAAGGTGTCACAAACTCACTTGACTTTGACTGTACTAGGTGACAAGTACAGCTAAAAGCAAATATAGAAGTAGCAAGCAACAGGCATGATATTGCTGGTATAGTAGGGGCTGATCAATGGTAAAAAATTACTTTTGTGGCAAAACACTGCACATAATTCTTGTAATACTTCCTATGCTGTTAGTGTGCTTCATAGCTGAGAGGCTTGTCACCTTAACCACATGGTTTATCTTCTCTTCTCTTAAAGCATTCATTCAAGGTAGTTTTTTCCATGGTGAATCCCTTTTAACACTAAACAATATAATGCTATTATAACACATTTTTGTCAATACACATGTGAATTTATGACAGTTTGTGTTTGAGACATTGCACCTACATGTATTTAAGATTTAAAGATGACCTGCCATAGTAGGCTTTACAAATAAAGTTTTGGCACCACCTATATATATATATGTAACATTATTTCCCTTATGTTTACCTCACTTTGAATTATATGCTGCCAAAAAATAAAGCAAAGTTGTCTGGTTCCCAATAAGACCCCTCTGTCGACAATAGCTGCAGGACAGCTGGACAACAACTTGCTTTTACATTCAGTGCAACAAGCAGGGTCACATCCAAAAAAGGCCATGTTTAGAGTGTGCCCACCAAATGTAATAGGGTGCACTGCTGAGGCTTTCAGTCAAGTAAGAAAATGAGAATCTCTGCAGGGTCACAAGCTGACAATGATGCTCAGGCAGATGCACTACCTTTAGTTGAAGACCAGCAAGCATCTATTACAACTTTAACACCACTTGTATAATCATGTATATTGTTGGCACATACTAGTGTATTAATGAGGAAATTAGGTGCATTGGCTGATAGCATTGATACAATGGCCCAGAGAAATCAGGAAATAGTCCAGAAACAGGATGGGTGGCTAATACATGTAGAGCCTTGAATATCCCAGGTAGAGAAAGCAGTTTCCTTGCTGCAACAAAGCCACTCACCAAGCTCAGTGTTGCAGCCAAGAATTGAGTTATTACCTGTTGCAATTGTATAGGCTCACTGAACACTCTCTGAAGCACACCAACATTGCCCAAGGATAAAGCCCACAGAAAGCCTACAACAGCATGGGAGGGATAAACTATTGTATTTATACCCAAGCCCCAAAATCAAAAGATATTCAAGATCCATGAAGCCAATAAGAGCAAAAATGAAGAGTGAGCTAATATTTGAGAGGCTGTTCAAAGTCTAGTATCATTACAACATTCACCAAGGAAAATATTGAAATATTGGCTATTTTGTATCATACAGCAGCTAAAAGTTTACTTACCAATTCTAGACTAGTCTTAGACTCTGCAGGACTAGCTTGCAGCCCCAACTCTACCAGTATCTTCAGATCTATGAACCTGTGATTATTCCTCTACAGTCAAGACCAATTCAACACTTTTTACCTAACATCATGTAATAACCCTGAAACTTTTACAGAATACTCCTGAATGTCAGGAAGTCCTCCTTACCAAGTGTTACAGCTATATTGCTTCTAAAAGGGTATAAATACTCATCCTCTTTACAAGTAAACAACTGTTCAACTATTATTGCTATTTCTTGATAAGTTCCTGATATCCAAATCACTTCTTAAGTTGCAACAGAAAAAGCATGCTTCTACTCAACAAGCTCTCAGTCAAGGTAGCAATGAAGGACCTGTCAAATGATATGCACAAGCAGCTACCTCAGGAGCCTGCCACAGCATGGGCTATAGATCTTCAGACAGATTTCTCTCAGTGGATGTCTTCTTATATGGATATACTGTGCATGAGTAAATAGACTTGTTCCATTGCATAGTGCCACATTGAGCCATGAGTCCCAAATGATGCCATAGTGTGCCAGGGAAGCCAAGTGAACCTATACTTGGCCACAGAGTGTGAAACATAGTTCTGCATCTTCATGCAAAGCAGCCCCTGTGTTTGACCCTTTGTCTTGGGAAAATCTATTTTTTGACCTTATTTTTTTTGTTCAATGTTGTGAAGGATGTGTAAGAGCACCAAAGGATTGAAGATATGCACTAGGTACTCAATACCCATGGCACTCTGAATCAAGCTCCTGTGGCTTGTAACATGTCACAAAAATGCATGGCACTATCTTGGTCCACTGGTACTATATGGCACTTCATTTAATTATTAGCCCTAAAGTAAGATCTATACAAAGCACTCATAGTGCCAGATAGTACCAGTGGACCAAGATAGTGCCATGCATTTTTGTGATATGTTACAAGCCACAGGAGCTAGATTAAGAGTGCCATGGTTGTTGAGTACCTAATGCATATCTTCAGTTCTTCTGTGCTCTCACATATCCTGCACATCATTGATCCACAAAAAACATCAAAAAATAGATTTTCTCCTGAATCATAGGTGAAACACAGGGGCTGCTTTGCATGAAGATGCAGAGCTATGTTTCACACTCTGTGGGAAAGTATAGGTTCACTTGGCCTCTCTGGCGCATTATGGCATCATCTGGCACCCATGGCTCAATGTGGCACTATCCAACAGAACAAGTCTAATATCTTAGCAGTTTTAACTATTCTACCATATTCCCCTATATATCACTTTCCTCTCTATTTACCTGCCAATATGCTGAATCTCTTTGGATATCCAAAATTGGGCTCTACTCTCAGTCTTCAATAATCAAAAATCCCATTATAAAGCTTCTGTCTCCTGCTAAGCATGCCATTCTTTGGTTTCTTGTGAGCCATATTACATCCTAATCCCTAAAATTCCCCTCCCATAAATATTAAGTCTGCCATAAATTTCTCCCCTCTGTTAATTTCTGGATGATTCTCCATCCAGAGTGCTTAGTCATGCCTACTTCCAGCAAATGGCCCACTAAACCAGATGATGCTACCCTCAATGTCAGACAATGCTTGAAACTTTGCACAGTGTGCCTTGTACTTGCCAGAATAAAAGTGTTACTGCCTTTATAAGGCCTGTTAATACTGACTTGGATGGTATCCAATATATTCCATAGATGAGACCTGTTTCTAAACACTCATGCATATCACAGTCTGTTGGAGCTTCTAAACCTACTAGTCCAAGCTTACTCTTAGTCCCTTATACCTACTGCAAAGTGGTTCTCTAAAGCTGTCAGCTGAGAATGAAAGCTTCTAGAGCTTTTCTTGCCATGAATGTCAGGATGAAGCCTTGTAGGGCAATAGTTCTTATGATAGCAGAGAAGCTTAACAAGGGATTCCCTTGAGTAAACTGAGGTATTTGGTCCAAAAAACTTGGCATAGATCTTCTGTAATGTGTCATAAGGATATCCAGTGTTAGTGGTGGGACTGATGAGAAATGACCATTCAGAAGGGTAAGTAATACCAAGATTGGTACATGAGTAGAGGTGATATTGATTGATTTGTCACAATCAGCATTATTTATCATATTTTTCATGTGTTATGATTAAATCTTGATGAATTGCATGTATCTCATCATTATGTTGCAAAAATCTTCCAAAAACAATGACTTGGTCATTTTGTTGATTATTTACTCACAATTCTATAATAAATTGGAAAACTGCAAATTATGTGTTCCAATCCATGTCAATGAAATCTACAATTACATTAGCTTTCATATTTACTTCATATAAGACCATGTTGATACCAGTACACTACTGTATAAGTATCCAATTCTGTCACTATGGTCCCTATGCCAAGTCTCAACTCATCTTTAATACAGCCCACTTGTACCTATTGATGTCACATACTACACTGTAGGCATTGTGATAGTCTTATGAGTTCTTGACACTGGAGCTCTGTCTAACAGTGGGATCTCTATCCTGTCTACAATGAAGGATACAAGACAGTGGTAGACAAATGCATTTCTCTGCAAACCTATCTACCTCACTGCAGTGTAGCTTAACTGGCTGCTCTTCCAACTCTTGGAAAAACAGCTGTTTTCTTGTTGTTAATTCTTCTGAGGTATGATGGGATTCAGTCTATTCCGGGCTTACAGTGTTAATTGGCAAAAGCTGCAGCTTTTTTCTTGCACTTCCAATCACTGGCTAAGGTAGACTTTTTCCCCTCTACCTTTTCCTTTATCACTGCCAGGTCTTACTGAAATACATTTTCCCCTCAAAATATGCAGAATTGATGCATTTGCTTTTGCCTGCTTGTCTCTTGCTAGCACTCTTGTGGCTATCCAACATCTCTTTGCCACATGTTAGAAGCTTTCAGCCCTGCTTGTTATAGGTTCTCAAGGAGACTGTTGATATTAGCCATGGGACTCTTGCTTTTCTGCCTTTGATTATTTCTGTTATTCCTGAGATACCTTTGGAGCATAATAATCCTAGCCAATACTAGTCAACTTGTTCAAGTCTCATATAAGGCTCATGGAACAGATCAGGTGCATTTTGCTTGACCATGAGCTCTTGCTAGACCAACAGTATGCCAGCCTCAAGGTTATTATGTGCCAGACTTCTTACGGCCACTTGAATATTAGCCCATTCTCCATTGGCCTACTCTTCATCAGTCTGCTGATCAAGGTCAGCTTGTGCCACTTCTGGCTTGCCTCAGCCTTCTGAATATGACCCACAGAGTGATAGCTCTGAGGAAGAAGGCTCCTTAACTTGGCAGAGTTACAGAAAAAGGTAAAGGGAGAAATGTCTATCCAAGACAAAGAGAGGGAAGTGTGAGAAAAAAATACAATTCTTGCCAACTAATACCTTAAGCACATAACAGACTGAGTCCCATTATAGTCCAGAAAAGTTACCACCAAGAAAACAGCTGTTTTCACAATAGTTGGAAGTGCAGCCAGTTGAGCTACACTCCTGTGAGGTAGATGAGTATGCAACAAAAGGCAATCAGTTTACCACAGCCTCCATATAGTCTATTGTTGACAGAGTGAAGAGCCCACCAGCAAAAAAGTAACAACATCAAGAGCTCACATGGTTATTGCAACACCTTCAGTGGAGCTTTGGAACATGAATAGGCACACCAAGAGGTTGCAGCACTTCTTCAAGAGCAATGCTCAAGAAAATGCAGAGGAATCCCAGCTCAGAAGAGTGTATCAAGGAAGGACTTTGTTTCAGTTGCTACCAGAATGGGCACATCTCAAAATACTACCTTAGGTGAAGAACTGGACACCAGTCAACAAGAACCTTTGAGCTAGAATTAAGTTAGAACCTACCTAACTAACTTCAGTCTCAATAGCTGATTTGAACTAGAATATATTCAATGTTATTACTCTGCCAGTGAGAATGAAGCTCAATCATTATGAAGAAGACCTACATACCTACATATTTGGGAAATACAAGCTTAGCCTTGTACTTGGAAAGACCTGGCTATTTTGTTGTAATCCATTAATCAACTGGAGAAGCCACACTACTGATATCCACCAGGACAACAATACTTATGAGCTATAATCTGCCTGACTGGATTTCAACTTGGTCAATTCCAGTGTGAGTAAATCAAGTGAACTTAGCAAGACACAGTTCTTTAGAGTGCTTAAGAAAGGTACCCAGATGCTTCTCATGGCAGTAGTATTAGAGGATTCCTCTGCTACAGCATCCCAAAAGGTCCAGACTCTCTTCAAGAAGTCTTCAGATGTGTTTCCAGATGAGCTTGCCAGCCTACCATCTGTCAGAGATATGGATCATGCCATTGAAGCCAGAGATAGCCCCCCAGAAAGCAAGACACCTTACAGGATGAGTGCACTAAAATTGGAAGAGCTGAAGAGACATATTGATTAACTATTGAAGCAAAGATACATCAGGCTCAGCAAGTCACCTTGGGAAACACCCATACTTTGGTGAAAGAGAAGGTTGAAAGACTTAGGATGTACATTGACTACAATGCCCTCAACTCAGTCTCAGCAAAGCATAAGTACTCCATACCTTAGGTTGATGAGCTTCTGAACCAACTCAATGGAGCCAGCATATCCAGCAATATTGACCTCATGTCAAGATACAACCAGTTTAGTGTGAAACCAGAAAATATCCCCACAACAGCATATTGGACCAGATAAGGACAATGCAAGTGCTTAGTCATAAGTATTGGCCTAGCCAATACCTCTACAACATTCATGACCTTGATGCAAACCATCTTCCCACAGTACTTGGGCAGGTTTGTGGTAATCTACCTAGATGACATATTGATATATAGCAAGACAGAAGAGGTCCACTTGGTTCACATTGAAAAGGTCTTAAAGAAGCTCAATGAGGACAAGCTCTATGGCAGGCTAGTAAAAGGTGAGTTCTTCAAAGAGCATGTTGAGTATCTAGGACACATAGTAAATAACACAGAAGTGACCTTGGACCCCAAGAAAGTAAAAGTTATTGAATATTTGAGGCAGCCCCATACCTTTTCAGAGCTCAAATCACTACATTGAATGGTTTCTAATAATGAGACTTGTCAAGTCCTTTTCAAGTATTGCAGCCCCTTCAACTGATATCTGCAAGAAAGACAACACCTACAGGTGGGACATAGCCTGTAAGACTCCCTTTCAGATACTCAAGAATAAACTTTCCATACTGAACTTGCTGAGCTGTCAAGCCTATGAGTTCCTAACCTCAGAAAAAAATTTACCCTGTTCACATATGCTTCAGATTATGCAATCAGTGGAGCACTGAGCTAAGAACATGAAGTAATAATGGAGTACCCAGTTGCTTTTGAATCCAGGAAGCAGATCGCAGCAGAACAAGACTATCTAGTGTACAAGGAGATGTTTACCATAATACACTGCTTAAGGACATGGATTTGTTACACTGAAGGAGTGAAGTGTACTGTGAAGACGGATTGTACCTTACTCAAGAATATGCTTACCTAGAAGGTACCATCCAGAAGAATGACAAGATGGAGTGAATACATTCAGCAATTTGATTGAGGAGATGATCTACTGCCCTGGGAAAAGCAACACAGTTGCTGATGCCTTTTCACAACTAGAACAAGTTGCACAAATCAGCTGTGTGCATGAGGCAGATTGGACCAGCTTATTACCAAAGTATACGGAGGATCAAGCCACCCTTGATGAAGCGGATGTCCAGATGATTATCTGGGATGAAGCTGGAAACTTTATAGTGTAGTCTGGAACACTCTATCAAACTGTTGTTGGGAGCCCTTTTGCCTATTGCCCTTATGTTGATTGCCTGGATTTAATACATAAGGTACACAATTACATGGACATTGTGGAATTGAAGGAGCCTATATCCTTGTGAAAGCCAGAGCATGGTGGCTCCAAATGAAACAAGATATCAAAAGCTAGTGAAAACATGCCCAAGTTGCCATATCAATCAAGGTTAAGCATAAATAAATGCCAAGTTTCTCCCTTGAAACCTGTAAGACTATTAGAGAGATGGGGAACTGACTTTATTGGAAGACTGCAAACTACTAGGAAATGCAAATGTTGGATCCTAGTAGCAATTGATCATGCCATTAAATGGCCAGTTGCTAAAGCTGTACCTGAAGCCAGTGAGCAGAAGTTGTAAATTTTACATACCATAAGATCCTGATGATGCTTGGGTGCCCTGTAAAAATCCTATCTGATCAAGGAGCAAACTTTTTAGCAAAGTCATTGAAAGCCACCTGGAAACGTAACACATCAAACACTTGAGAACCTTGGCCTATCATCCTAGAACTTATGAAGTCACTGGGCAGTTTAATGGATTATTCAGAGATATGCTGACCAAGTATGCAAATCAAGCTATTAGCAGAAGGGATGAGTGTATAGACAAAGCACTACTTGCCTGCAGAGGTAGAGTGTACTACACCATCAAACAATTGCCATTTTGCTTAGTGCATGGATGTGAACCAAGATTCAAGGAGATCTCACAGAACCAAAGCTTACAGATGCCTTAGAAATCGAGCACAGTCAGCCTAGTAGACACCAACAACTGGAACAAAGATCTGGAGAAGCATAAGCTACAGTGTCTCAAGATGCAGAAATTATGAAACAGAGCAAGGATAAGATGGTTAGAGGAGAGGAAGATTTTGGGAGGGGAGATTTTACAGATAAGCATGGGGTTGTGGAGATAAAGGAATACAATGAGAAGGATGTAACTGATGAGGACATAAGGTTTGCGTTGTGGTAGGGTAAACATACCTCCCACAGACAAGTTTATTCATATAGTCATTATGATATACTTATCCATATTTTATCTTATCAGTATTATCCCATTCTTCTTTTGCCCATATTATCAGTATTATCCCCATATGATGTTTACCCTGATTAGTTATTAGCATTAGTTATCCCTGATGTTATTCAGCTTTGTGATCAGTAGATGTATCTATATAAGGCAAGTACCCGCGTCAGTACCCGTGACACATGACCTAGGTCTGTGTTACCATCTCTACCATTTCAATATCATATATGGTATTTCTATGTTGCACAGGTTTCAGACTACTGATTCCCGATTGGTTGAGAGTGCTGTGCCTTTTAGAACCTTCCAGGACATTCTTGGCATATTTTTAGCTCATAGTGATGTCATCAAGAATTCCACTGATACCTAGAATCTTCTAGAACCTTGTCATTAGTAATCACTTGGCAATCAGGAAAAGTATTTAAGGGAAAGCAATCCCTCATCAATAAATCATCCCTTCTATCAGTAACACTTCTACCTTATTGATTAGCAGTTGATCACTGCACCTGCCTTCAACAGTACATCTCAGACCTGCCATCAAGGAGCTTTTCAGGGTAGTGCACAAGACACACAGAGGCCTTTGGAGACACTTGGAGCACCTAGGAAGCTAGAGAAGCAGGAGCTTTAACCATAGAGACATACTGACAAATACACCAGCAGTTTAGACCCAGAGGTTATTGCACCCATCAGACACCTCACACACCTTGAGTTGTGTAGCTTCTCCCAGGAGTACCTCTACACCACCACAGCGTTCAAGATCTAAGTGTTCTAAATTGGAAAGCATGGTTTTGTTGGGGAAGAGGTTTGTTTTGGTAAATTGGTATGGTAATGTTATTAGAACTGGCTGTAGGCCGCCACACTGCTATTTTGATAGCTGCAGAGATTTGCAAAGAGGCCATTGGAACACTGTGAAGTTCCTTGTCATTCAAGGCAATTGAATGTATTGACCAGTTAAATCTGCTCAAATAAATGTTGAGTGCAGTAGGACTATTAGGATGCCATGCCATTCTTGTCAAAAGACTGCTTAAACACCATCAAGGTTTAACTTCATTTGGCAGTAAAGTCAGAAAAATGCCTTCACAAGAGTTTTCTTGAATGATTTTGCACTATATGAGATAATCTTACATACTATGACACAATCTGACATAGTGTAGCTGGCATAGATAATTGTGCCACTAGTAATGCTTGACTCACATGCACAATTGGACAAGCTACAATGGTTGGTAAAATCAAATACTTGTTTCTTTATGGCAAAGAATAAATATGTTCAATACACTATAAGATCTACCCACACCAACATTTTGATATAATAATTCTGATTGCATGAGATGCCAGCAGTTGATTGGTTTCTAAGTATCCTGACACTGTGAGCCCCCAATTGTTGCTGCATTCAATGTGCAAGCTACCTGATTTGCTATCAAATATTCTATTTCCCCAACTATGCCAGTAGGTACTGGACCTTAGTAATTAGATGAGGTGTCAATGCAGGCTCCCAACCAGTTGAGCAGCTAAAAGGCATATCAAGTAACTACACTGGTGTTGCAGGCAAAGTATACACATGCATAGTGCATATATAGAGTGAAAATGTTTCAAATTTAAGACTTTGCTGACTTTACTTGTACCAAAAACTTGTATATTTCTGGTTTGCAGTAATTTGTTTTGGACTACTAAGACATATTTAAATTGTGGGAATACAGCTATTTATAGTAATTTAGCTGAGTTGCATCATCTTCTAGTTTTTGTCACAATAATAACAACTCAAGCATTTGATAGAGATCCCCTTGGCACACTTGAACTCCTTATTTGCTAACTATTATCTTAGACACTCATATACTTGCTGTCAATGTTTGCATCCTAGACAATGAGTGCAGTGCTCTAGTTTGGTTATGCTAAACTGCACCAGAGAATATTGAGACCCAGTACTAGAGTGCTCTGTGCTCATTTGTTCATTTACATGCTAAAGGTTAAAGTGGTTTAGGGGCTTATAGCAAGTCTTCATCAGTCAGATCACCAGAAGTAGCTTGCTCATTGCCCAATGTAGCAGCATGTGTAGGCTCAGCTGAATGTGCAGATAGGGCTCTTTGAAGAGCTCAATGAGACAGTAGGTTTAGGTGCAACTCAGCATGCTCAAATGGATTAGTGGCTAATCCAACAGCTTGGTAAATGCAGGGTGTTTTCAACTAAACCAAGCAGGTTGGCTTGGTGCATAGTGCTGTTGCCAAGGAGGATGGTAATTCCTTTCTCTACCTCCCCTTGTGCAACTCATATATTCCACTGTAGAATCACCCCTCTTTACTTGCTTACCAGCTATTACCTTGGGTATTCCACATATAGATTGAATCAAAAAAAAGTGTGGCATCCTGCTTACTAACCTCTACAAACATGCACATATATATCTCACAAACATATGCTTGGTTGCTACCACTTGAAGGTAATATTCTTGATGAAATTAGGATATGGTAGCACCTGCAACTTAACTTGTCTTCCTATCTCCCCACACATCCACTCCATATGAGTCTCCCAAAAGGTGAAGCAAGGCCCAATATTCTCCACACACCAAGCGAGAAGAAGTAGAGAATGGCTATGGTAGTGGCAGAGATCTACATATTCAGCTTTATGTTGTAATATAGTGGCTTAAGTCCTGTTACACACTCCTTGCACAAGAGCTGTAGACTGGCAAGTTGGCATTGGTGATCTGCTTCTGAATAGATATTCCTGCAATGTCCACATATGACTCCCAATGCTTCCAATGTACTGTTGGTAGGAATAGTTTCAGAGCACCATTTGAGTAAAGACATATCCAATTCATTCAATCTTTGCATTTTTATTGTTGCATATGAAAATGAAAACTGATTGCAGCCCATGAGAAGTACTCAGGGTAGGGGGTGCTCTGTAATATCTGGCCAATTCTTTCAAATTTCTCTGGTACCTTGAAGGGCTCATTTAGCTTGAAATGACCCATGTACAACTTGGTCATCAGTATAGGCAGATTGTTGAAAAGCAAATGCTTTGCTTCCAGTGGAAAGCTTTTGCTCCAACAGGTACCCTCTATCCCAAGTATCTCCGGTCTCCCATTGATTCCATATCAGGCCAATGGCCTATAGCTTGCCAACTTTGCTGCAATCCCTAGGAAAAATCATTGAGATCATCCTGTCAAAAGGCCATCACCAAGTTGAAGTCTCATGACTAATGTTATATTGTATTAGCCCACTCTTCATTATTGCACTCCATGGCTTCACAGATCTTCAATGTCTATATTTAAATGTTAGTCCTAAAGTAGGATCTATACAAAGCACTTATAGTGCCAGATAGTACCAGTGGACCAAGATAGTGCCATTCATTTTTGTGACATGATACAAGCTACTGGAGCTAGATTCAGAGTGCCATAGGTATTGAGTACCAGATGCATATCTTCAATCTGCTAGTGCTCCAGCACATCCTGCACAACATTGATCCAAAAAAAAAGGTCAAAAAATGGATTTTCTCCAACCCAATGGGTGAAACACAGGGGCTACTTTGAATGAAGATGCGGAGCTATGTTTCACACTCTGTGGCCAGGTAGAGGCTCACTTAGCCTCTCTGGCACACTATGGCATCATTTGGCACTCATGGCTCAATGTGGCACTATCCAACAGAACAAGTCTAGTATCTTGATGAACATATTCTAAGAAAATATTGACAAGGAGCTTAGTCAGTATTCTCTAAGATTTGTGGGAAACAAGCTAAGTGACTAAGCTATGTGATTATTTAGGTGGAATTACAAGCTTTCAGAGCACTGCCACTCCACTGAATGTCCATTCTAACTGGTCCTAATCTTGATCAAAGATATCCAAGTTTCTTGCCAGCTAATGGTTTGGTAAATATGTCAATAATCATTTCATCTGTAGCACAATAAGCTAAGGTGACTGCGCTATTCTCAGTAGCTTTACATATGAGCTGATATCTATTATCTATATGCTTAGCTGAAACACAAGGAGTTGGATTTCAACTTAGTTGTATACATTTTTGATTATCTGGAAAAAAATACTTGGGGCTTTTTCAACATAAGCCAATATCTCTAAAAAGTTTTTGTACCCTTATTGTTGCTTTTGTAGCCTCACAGCCTGCCTTATACTCTGCCTCTCTGGTAAATTTGCTATGGTTAATTGCTCTCTTGAGTTCCAAGAAATGATTAATTGCAGTGAAGAAAGTTGTATCCTGTGGTAGATCTTCTGCCTTCTGAGTTTTGTCCCCAACAAGCAACAGATTATCCTACAAAGCCTTGCTTGTAATCGATTAAAGTGTACCCTAAGCAGATATTAGCAGTTCCTTTTGGATATCCAAAAAAACCACTCAATGGGTGCAATATGATCAGATTCATTGTTCTTGTCATACAGGCCTACAACCCCTGCTTAATATGAGATATCTGAATGTGTTCTAAGCATGATATACATAAGGCTACCTACCATTGATTGATAAGGAAAGTCAAGGCTTTCAGGCACTAAGCTTTCTTGTTTTAGTTGAGTTCTGATCAAGAAAAAGTTTCTCTCCATTGGGATATCTACAAGTTCAGAGACTTCCATTTAGTACTTCTTTAGTATATCTTGAGTATACTTAGATTGGCTTAGGGTGATAGTCTGGGTACCTCTGTCCATGGAGAACCTTTTCTCTAAGTTGTAACTGAGCTCTCCTATATTTGACATCTTGAACTCCTTATAAAGGCCAGATTTAGTCTCTTCATTGTTTTAGGTTATTGGTGGCTATAATAGGACTTACCACATACGGAGCTAATAGAAATGGACTAGCTCCAGCTGGCATAAAATAGACACTAAAGTCTGCAGTGTATCTTTGGAAACTTAATGTGTTTAATAAGAGTCTATCTTCCATTTTCAGTCTCTTGGTTTAGTCAAATCCTTTTGTTTAGGAGAATTCTTCAGCCACATGTCATGCTCTGAATTGTGCAATCATGCTATCAGTCTTGTATTTTGGCAGGGAGATGCTTCTGCATAACCCAGAGCTCTTCAACAGTTGTAGGAGTTGTTTCCCATGTATGCAGGCCTCATAGTGCTCTAAATTAGCTGGAGTTTCAGTTTTTACTCTGGAAATCAGCTGATATTTGAGTTTTTGCATAGGTAATCAATATCCAATGAATCAAGTCAATTATGTGGGCTCAATTAATGAATTGCTTAATATAAGAGAAGTATATGTGCCCTTATGAAAACTAATTCTGATGATCCTGTCAAACAGCTATCACAAATTTAGAGTCCTGTGATGAAAAGGTATGGATCCCATCAAGACACTGTGCCAAGACTGTTAAATAATAATTGCACCCTAGATTTCTCAAAAATGTAGTCACAATATTTAGCACAACATTACAAAGGTGGCTTTTGATTGGTTCTCTGCAATTTTTGTTGCTCTATGATCCCAGACACTCATTCACCTCCTACATATGTGTGCATTGATTAGCTATTGCCTCTTTTTCACACTCCTTATTTCCTGTCTCAGCCATTTTTCTTACCTTTCTTGCATACAAGTTGATTAATTTCCTCTGAAACATCAGTTGTACCTCAATTGCAAGTTATATTGACCTATAGAAGTCCCTATACACTACACTAGCATTAAGCCCAAACCTACACCCAACAAGTTACTCCATTGAAATCACTACTCAATAAGTATTTCTGATGTGGCTCTCTGTTGCAATCTTTATGCAACTGCTTACGCACTGGTTCCCATACGTCTTAGTCTTCAGCCAATACTGCAAGGTCTAGCACCTCACCTATCAGGCTTTACAGATAATCCTTGCAATATCCAATTGAATATTCTTGATCACTACTCATGAAAAGTGCTGCAACCTCTTAGTGTGCTTGTTAATATTCCAAAATTCCACTGAAGGCATTGTGATATCCTTTTATCAAGATTATTGCTTTGTCTGTCAGTTGGATCTTCACTCTGTCAACAATGGAGGACATGGAGGCTGAGGTAGACAAATTGCCATTCTCTGCTAACTCATCTACCTCACTGGAGTGTAGCTCAACTGGCTGCACTTCTAATTCTTGTGCAAACAGCAGCTTTCTTGTTAGTAATTCCTCTTTGAATTGATGTAATTCAGTCAGCTCCAGACTTACAGAAAAGATAGGCAAGAACTGCAGCTTTTTTCTTGCACTTCCCTGTCTCTGGCTTGGGTGGATTTTTTTCCTTTACCTTTTCCTTTGCACTGCCAGGTCTTTCACTGCTACTTTGTCAGAGGGCTTCTTGTATTGAGCTACACTCTGTCCTTGATAAATACTGTTCTGATGCATCTGTTTTGGCCTACCTGTCCTGTGCTGGCACTCTGAAGACAACCTGATGCTTCTGTCCCACTTGATCTTAGCTCACAACTCATGCTGTGATTGGCTCCTATGATAGGAGCGGGTTTTTATCATTGCCAGGTCCTTTGCTGCTATCTAGATTGCGTGCTTATAAGTGGGCCTACACTTATTCCTTGATAAATTTATCCCGGTGCATCTATGTCTGTCTGCTTTTCCCTTATTGGCACTTTTCCAGTTGCCTGATGTCTCTTTGATGCTTGTTTGAAGCTTTTAGGCCTACATGTATCAGGCTCTTAAAGAAGCTGCTGGTTTTGAACCATTGCACCCTTGTTCTTCTGCCTTTGATATTTCTGCTATTGTTGATATGCTATCCTAGCATACCAATGTGGACCTACAATCAGTTTGCTTGTTTGATTCCATGATAATGCTCATGAAACAAGTGAAGTACATCAGCTTGGCATTAAGTTTGTAATGGTCCCATGGTATGTCAGCCCTAATTTGTTGGTGTGCTAGACTTATAATGGCATCTTGAATACTAGCCTAATAAACTTTATTACGCACAATGGCCTTACAGATCCTCAATGTCTTTAGATTTTTAGGCTTTGGTATAAACACCACAGCCTTTCCCTCCCCTGCTGTGATAGGTTTTTCTGTGGGCTTTATCTTAGGGCACTGTTGTTGTGCCTCAAAGACTGTACAGTGTTCCTCTACTGTTATATTAGGAAATGGCTCAATTCTTGGCTGTGACATTGATCCAATTGAGTTCTTTTGTTGCAGCAAAGATGTTGCTTTCTCCACCTGGGATATTGATTTCTCTACATGTTTTATCCACTTATCCTGCTACTGGACTACATCTCAATTTCTATGGATCAATGCATCAATCCTCTCAGCCAGCGCACCTAATTGCCTCATTAATGCTTTGATATGAGCTGACAGCATATTTGCTAACTCAGGTGGTGGTGATTGTTATGATCTGTTGAAATATTGGACTATTTAGTATCATTCAGCAGCTAAAAATTTACTTTACAGTTCTAGACTAGTCTTGGTCACTGTAGGACTTATTTGTAGCCCCAACTTTGCCAGCTTCTTTATACTTATGATCCTATGACTATTTCCCTATAGTGAGGATCAAACTAACACTTTTTACCAGACATTATGTAATAACCTGAAACTGTTACAGATTGCTCCTGAATGTTAAGAAACCCACCTTACCTAGTGTTGCAGCTGTATTACTTCTACAAAGGTATGAATGCTGATCTTCTTTATAAATAAGCAACAGTTCAACTATTATCACTTTATCTTGATAAGTTCCTTATATCCAAATCACTTCTTAAATTGCAACTGGTTATGAGCCCTGATTGCCTTAACCTATTCCAAGGATGACTTCTACCAGGAAACAAAACAATACAAACATTTTCCCTATGAAGGGGAGGTTTGATAGGAAGAACTACAGGCTTTGGAGAATCAAAATGCATATCCATCTTAAGGAAAGCTTTGGAATATAGTAATAGGAAAAGAAGTTGAGCCCAAAGGAATAGCAGAAGAAGTAGAAAAGTTTCAAGAGAAGAAGAGAAAGGCCATTTATGCTATATGTATCAATGTGCAAGATTCCCTTACTTGACAAGTCCATGCTCCAAATACTGCCAAAGCAGCATGGGAAACCTTAGAGAAGATCTTTGGAGCAAAATCAGTATCAAACAAGCTTTATCTAAAACAAAAGTTCTTGAACATGAGGAAGAAGCCAGATCACAAAATGCTACAACTCATTACCAGAATAGGGACACTTGTAGAAGAACTTTACAGTATTAATGCTGGTGTAGATGATGAAGGAAAGATACTCTGTCTGCTTTGCAGCCTACCAGATGAGCCACTCATACTTTCCTTTGAAAGCAGAGAAGACAATTTGACTTTAGACTATGTCAAAGGAAGACTTCTCCATGAAGAACTCAGATGTAATGATCAAGCAGAGAAAATCAAAGACAATGCTTTATTCAGCTCAGAGGGGCACACAGAAAAGAAGGGGAAGCAATAAAACCAAAGAAAACCTGGATGCTTTAACTACTGTTCAAAGCCAGGACACTGGGAAAGAGAATGCAAGAAGAAACAAGCAGACAAAAAGCAGAAACTGGAGCAGGAAAACCATATAGCCATTGATGAACAGTTATTTGTAACTGTACAAGAGAGTGCAAGTAACCAAAGTAATGAATGGTTTACTGACTCTGCAGTATTGCAGTATACTTGTGGTATAAAGGAGTGGTTCAGCAACTTAAAGACTATAGCTGTAAGAAAGGTTTACCTGGGAGACAACTCTGCACTGGAAGCTACCACTAGTGGGTTTATACTACTAAATATGAGTGATATCTCAAGGGCTACAGCAGTAAAACTGACTGAAATATTCTACATCCCTGGAATAGCTAAGAACCTACTCTCAGTCAGTAAAGCAACTGCTCAGGGACAGAAGTTTGTGTTTACTAAGCTTAACTGCTTAATATTGAGTGAAAATGGACAAAAATTTGCTTTAGGAATCAGAGATCACAATAAATATAAGTCACAATGCAAGATCATTGTACCTGAGTATGCCAACATTGCTGAAACCAATGAAACCAGCTGGGAGTCATGGCATAGGAGGCTAGGACACATTGGGGAATAGAATATGAGCAAATTGATGAAAAATGAGCTTGTTTTGGGCCTTAATTACTCAATTCCAATCAAATTGAGTGTCTATAAGGGATGTTCATATGGTAAACAAGCTAGGCAATGTTTCAGGAGCTCAGGAGGCATTAAAATCACCAAAATATTGGCTATAGTACACTCAGGCATATGTGGGCCAATGAGAACACTTTCCTTTGGAGCCAAGAGATACATTACAATATTTATTGATGACAAGACAAGATATACAAGGGTATACTTCCACAAAACAAAGGATATTGCTTTAGAGATGTCTAAATACTTCAAGAACATGTCAGAAACACAAACTGGATGTCAATTGAAGATACTTTGAAGTGACAATGGAGGGGAATACAGCTCAAAGGAGTTTGCAAAATACTGCACATCTACTGTTATAATTTAGCAGACCACTGTTCTACATACTCCACAGCAAAATGGAGTAGCAGAACATGCAAATAGAGCAATAGTAGAGATGGAGAGATATATGCTACATGATAAGGGAATGGACTACAAGTTTTGGGCTGAATCTGTTGCTACTGCAGTATACTTCATGAATAGATGCCTGCCAGCAGCACCACAGAATTCTCACCCTTTGAAACATATTCAGGCAAAAAACCAGACCTTCAGCACCTCAGGATCTTTGGCAGTGATGTCTTTTTTCACATCCTTACAAAAAACGCTCAAAGCTGGAACCAAAGAGTAGAAAAGGGATCTTTCTTGGGTATTGTGATGATACTAAAGGGTATAGCAAGTATGATGGAAAAATTCACAAGCTGATCAAGTGCAGGAACATTGTATATCATGAGAATTCAGATCCAAAACCCACAGAAATCATTGGCCAGCTGCCTGATGATGCAATCAACACTAATGAAGTAGATACATACTGAATTCAGCCAGATACAGAAGATATTTCTACCAGTTCCAGATCAGAGCAGATTATCTCAGTTAGGAGATCTACCAGAGCAAGAAATGCCCCTGGATCCTGGTGGCAGACATCCAATGATTATGAAGAAGCTTATCTTGCCTTATATACCAAGCCTCAGAATCTGGAACAGGCAATGCAAAGTCTAGATGCTACTATGTTGCAACAAGCCATGCAGGAGGAGCACGAATTACTGATCAGAGCAAAAACATGGGAATTGGTAGACTTACCAAATGGGAGAAAGCCAATAGGATGTAGATGGCTCTACACAATAAATATAACCTCAAATGGTACTGTTGATAAGTACAAGGCTAGAGTGGTGGCTAAAGGCTATTCCCAGATCCAAGGAATAGACATTAAGGAAACATTTGCTCTGGTTGCAACGTTTAACTCTATTAGGACAGTTTGGCCCTGGCAGCTGTACACAGTCTAGATCTACACCAAGTCAATGCCAAACAGCCTTTCTAAATGGGGATTTGCAAGAAACTATATATGGAGCAACTAGAAGGTTTTACCAATCCAAAAGGCCTTCATAAGGTGTGCCAACTTAGGAAATTGTTGTGTGGGCATATGCAGGCACCTAGAGCATGGTATAACCAGATTGACACATATCTAGAGGAGATTGGGTTTATTTATAGTACTGCAGATTACAGTATATATGTGAAACAGCTCAAAAAGGGTCTGATCATCCTAGTTCTGTATGAGGACAACCTAATAATTGCTACAAGTGACCAGGAGGCACTTAATCATACAAAAACAGATCTCTTCAGCAAGATTGAGATGAAAGATCTTGAAAATTGTGCTATTTTCTTGGAATTGACGTTAGTTTGACATACCTATGCAGAATATTGTGCTGAATCAGTCTATGCACATCAGGGACATTTTTAGATGCTTCAAAACAGAAAATTGCAAGCCTGCAGCTACCCCTATAGACAATAATCTAAAATTGAGCCAATCTCAGCCAGTTTTGGGCAAGAACAGCTCAAATATGGACCAAAACTTTACCAATCAATCAATGATTGGTAGCCTAATGTACTTGCTGGTGTTTACACGTCCTGATATTGCAGTGGCAGCTGGAATTGTCAGTCAATTCATGCAGAATTATGGATCAGATCAAATTAGAACAGTTAAGCGGATTTTCAGATATCTACAAGGTGCCATAAATATGGTACCAGAATACTCTAGAGCAGCTAATAGGCAGAAATTTGATGGTTATAGTGATTCAGATTGGGGTAGAGATCTGATTGAAAGATGCTCTACCACTGGGTATGTATTTCCTTATGCTGGTGCAGCTATTACTTGGAATTGCAAGAAACAACCAACTGTGGCCCTATCTACAACTGAAGCTGAATATATGGCTGCTTGCCAAGCAACTAAGGAGGCTATATGGTTACAGAAATCTTTCAAAGACTTAGGCTTTAATTCAGATGAACCAACTTGTGTTTACAAAGAAAATCAAAGTTGTATTGCTTTAGCTAGGAATCCTACTAATCATGCCAGAACTA